>JAKUCV010005746.1:73967-104645 GCA_028386065.3 Turnera subulata | reverse complement strand
TTTAGTGTCCATATTGATGGTCTTTCCATTGTCGTGAGCACTTCGGACTCACCCCTCACCTGCGGGCTTTCATCCCGTAGGATGAGTTGTCTTTTGGTACAGGTTGATGCATTCCAGACAGGCTGCAGCGTTATCCCTTGGACAGGCTTGGATCCATAGTTTGCATGTGTCGCATACAGTGTTAGTGAGTTTAAGTCTTCCGCTATGCACTGTTGTTATATTTATTGGGCCAATGGGCCGGTTTTATTATTGTTGATGTTTATTATTATGGGCTGTCGAGCCCGAGTTATTGTGGTTCACACTGTATGCTTGGGTTTATTTGATTGGGTTGTCACAGTTCCGGCCTGTGTTTACTGTGTACGGTAAATACGGGTCGGGGCGTTTCACTTTTACATTGTCCAAACCAAGTATAGATAATGAAAAAAATTAGCTAGAATTGACACATAAAACTAATCTTTGTAAAGATTTTAGAAAAATAATAATTTTAAACCCGTAGTAGAGAGTAAAACACATAAAGTTGCAAACCCATGATAACGTAAGAAATTCTTGCCATTAATAAAATATGAAAAAAAAAAACTCATATCACATAGAGTATATATCTCACAATTTAGCTCCTCTTGTCCATAATATGATGAAAGGTTTAAGAATTAGTTTGGCTTGCATCCTGAACATATGCGGATCCAATTCTAGAGAGTCATAATGAAAACATTCAATACATAGAGAGGTTTTACATATGCGGAAAACATTCTAGAGAGTCATAATAGGCAGGACTCTATTACTGTTTGCAGGTTATATGGAGAGGTTTTACATATTTGGTTCTGTAATCTAAATGGATTGTCTCTACTTGACAACCAATTGGTGATCATCAGAAAGGCACCTGTCTTGTATGAATTCTTACTTTTCAATTAATCTATGGAAATATGTTTCGACAAAAAAAAAATAAAAAAATAATGAAAACACTCAATACAAAAGATATTTGGCGTCTCTATCCTACCCTAAACATTGAATTTCAATTAGACAAAAATACATAGACAGAAATATTTACATCTGAAAAAAATATAGAAAAAACTATTCTATTTCAAAAACAATTAGGTAGCTTGTCGTGTACTGTTTTCTTTTCAGATTTTACATAAATTTGCCAGTTAACACAACACAAAAATGAGGAAAGTAAGATTTTATTTATCATGTGAAAACGAAGGTACTGAAAATATGACAATATTTTTTTGGTCGAAACCGGGAAGTATATTGAGAATATACGTGAGCAGATACATGATTAGGAGTCGGTTGCTCACTCCGACTACTATCTTTAAAAAGAAAACATGTGCATACAATAAGAGACGAACATAATCCTTCTGGCTAAACTAAGCAAGCGATACAATAGCAACCGACAATCATAATGAAACGACAAAGGCTAAACCAGTAATGTCGGATTATCAACTGGGATAAGGAATATCCGGCGGACGGTCGACATCCATGCCTGAGGTGGATGCTCCCGGGGAAAAGATCATACGATGGCAGTCTTCCGTAAGTACTACTGCCGTGTGGTTCTGGTTGCGACGAGAGCGGGTAGGTGCGGGATGGGTGAGGTTGTTAGATTTTGCGGGGTATGTAGCTGAAAGGGGGATGGGAGGGGTGGCAGGCCCGGTGTGGGACTGGGTGACATCGGAGGTCATCGGATAAGGGGTGGCATTGGATACATCTTTGAGGGTTTGTCTTTTGGGGTATCCTTTGCTACTAATTTTGAAATTTTTACGGGTTGGGATTTCTTCATTGATTGTTTTGGGGTACGGGTGGATGGCTTGTCTTTTGTTTTCTTGAGGGTTCCGTCCCCGATGAAATCACTAAGGGTAGGCCGGGCAGGGGAAGGTTCGGGTTGAGACTTCATTTCACTGATAGTGGGTGGTATTTGAGAAAGGATATTCATAGGTGGAGTTACGGGTAATGTAACGGGAGTGGGCAATGAGGATGTAGCAGGTGCAGCAGGATCAGGATGTATGGTTTGGACTGTCTCCTCATGGGGAACACCATTCAAGAGGTGAAACCTATTGGATGAGTTGCCGGTGTGAGGAGGTGGTGGATGGCCCTGAGGGTTGGTGAGTTGTCGCCGAGATGGGCGCCCTGGCCGTCGTGGTGCGTTCATCCATTCGCCCCTTCCTTCTCATGCCGAGAAGCTGGATACGCCGGATTGTGGTAGTGTCTCGGCATTTAGAGGCTGTGGAGCTTCCGGGCAAGCTAAATTGCTGTGATTGAGCTTTCCACAAACATAACATACAGGTAAACCCTCATAGCTCACCTTTAAAGGTTCGCCTTCGAGGTGTACCGTGCCCTTCAAAGGCTGTGTCAAGTCTAAACATACAGCAACTCTAGCAAATTTAGCCCGAGTAGGGTTGGAGGAGTTACCGTCGAGTCTGAGTGTTCTGCCCACCATGTTATCGAGTTGTCGAAGAATTCTGGAGTGGTAACGATTTGTGGGGAAGTCTGGAAATTGGATCCACGTCACAATCGAATCAATCTTCCCCGTGGCAGCTCGGAAGTTCGGGGTCCATGGTTGCACACTTAGTGCACTACCAAAGATACTCCATGGGCCGTCGGTCAGAGCATGAATGTAATCCTGTTCCGCCCAGAACCGCACCAAGTAGAAATTATTCTCCAGGTCTAGGATTTTGAATGCACCTGTCGGTTTCCACAGATCTTGCAGTTTGGTATGCAGGGCCTTAAATCCGATGTAACGCCCGTACAGTTTAATCATAACTGCATGTTCCCATTGTTTATCCAACCTGGCTTTGAAGGGTTCGGATAAAACCAGGTTGTCGACTCCATCGTTCTGGACTACCATTAGGTCCCCTTCCTCATATTCGGCCTCTCCTTCTAGTTCCCACGGGTCAGACTGGAACAGCGGGTTAGAGCCGGCAAAAAGAGAGTCTCGATAACTGGGTCGTACATCTTCCATGGATTCGTCAGAACCTGCAGGAGGGGTTGACTCTGGGTCAGCTCGGTTTGGTTCGACCAGGCTGGTTGGACCGGAGGCGAGGCCGATCTTGACCCGCATTTCTGCCGGTGTGATGGTCTCTGCGGGTGCATCACTACCGTTGGGGCTGGCATGCTCGGACGTCGGTTGGGAAGGTTGGGTGAGCGTCATCGGGACAGAGGTCTCCACTGCAACCGGTGGCAGGGCGGCTGGTCGTGGTAAGGAGCCATGCGCTTGGGTGGACGAGGTGGGGCGCCGTGCTCGTCTCCAATCTCAGGAACCGACGTGCGAGTGAGAGGCATCAGAGGGCAAACTGGATCCGGTCTAGTTGGAGGCGGAGAGCTTGACCGGATCCGGTCAGAGGAGGGAGGAGCACCGGCCCCTCTTTCCCTGGATCGGGACCTGTTACGCTGGACGGGGCTGCCGGTGAGGTCACGGAATCTGACCTTGCGGGTAGCTCTGTCCACCGCCGTCTCCTCGTCTTCAGGACAGGCCGACGACGACATGGCAGTGGGCTGGGGCGTCGGGGTTGCCACACGCGCGCGGGGAGAAGAGGCGCGTGGCGACTGTGTGAGTTACAGAGAGTCAGTTACAGAGAGTCAGTACGGGGAAAGTTCGCCGAAAATATGACAATATTAGCAATGGGAGTATGTTTATCGGGATTAAATCATCACTCCATTTCACTGGATTATGGACTCCAAAATAAAGGACTCAAACTCAATTCTTAGTCATTCCCCACTCCCTCCCAACTCTCGTGCTTAGTAGCAGGTACGATCAGCAACTTTTTATCAATCAGGTCTTGGATTTTGTGGCTCACCCTAACATAAGCGTGGGTGTTATGCCCCTTCCATTGACGAAAGTCATAAAATTTGTTTCGATCTCCAATAAGATTAGCACTGGGTCTCGAACCTAGAGGCTTCAACAGCTTGTTCTCCCAATGTCTTCTGTAATGGAGTAAATTTCTACTTTAATGATTGAGTAGGTTCCTTTTGTTGTGCCTTTAATTTGAGGGATGGAAGAAAAATATCACCAATTTTGGTGGGTTCGACTGTAGTATATTGGTCCGAACACAAATTTTTTCTTAAAACCAGTCCATTATTAATCCATCATGGATGAATGTCAGCCCAATAATAAAACCAATCATATCTTTTGCTCTTTTTGTACTCTCTACTAATAATGGTGTGGATGAACGGCAAAAAAAAAAAATAATGGTGCGGATGGACTGAAAGTTGTGGTGAAGATGAAGAGAAGGTGGTGAATGCTGATGGCAACTATGTATATGTTCTGGCTTGTCTATAGAAAAATAAAAACAAAGGCATGGTCTTCTCAATCAAAGCTTATGCTGATGGTTAAGAGTACTCCAAGACTAATTTTGGCTTATTATTCTAACACATTCCCTTAAGTAAAAACTTTTTGAACTTGAAATTTGCACAGGTCTATTCATAGTCTTAAGAAGGCAAGTGTGGGATTCGAACACTTTAACGTTTGATCAGACTCCGCTAGCATTTCAAATGACCATCTAAAAAAATTAAGCTGCTTTTTTATATTATATATTGAATACTCTAGATAGCATTGATAAATCTGGACACTTTTGTTTAGCGAATCTTAGGGGCGTAGCATATTAATATTAGGACTATTTTTTTCGTTCTTATCCCTATAAAATAAAAAATCATCCATGCATTAAAATTTGGTTGAATTTTATCTTTTTGATAGTCTTATTTTGCGTATTTTGGTGTGACTATCTCGAACGAACCTTCCAATGCCAAGTCAAGTAGATACGACTCATCTATTAGGACCCATCTAATAGGTTGAACCTATAAACTAAACTCACTCGATTCTCGTTAGGAAGAGAAGAGAGGCAAGGTGGGTCTCACACTCTCAACTAGTTGAGTTGTCAGCAGTATTTTTTCACAAAATTCTAATTAGACATGCCAAAATGTACAAACTATAGAAGAGAGATGAAATCCAACTAAATTCTAACGACTTCTAATTTTAAAGATTAATATAAGGATGAGAAAAAAAGCTTTGCGCCACCAGAGTCAACAGGAGTAATCGGGGCAAAACTCCGGCTACCGGATGGGAAAAAAAATATATTATATTATGACCGGGCTGACTATTAATATTTAATAGTGCATCACATGCCGGTAAAAATTTTTTTCTTGTCCCTTCACTTTTTTGTTTTCGCATTTGTTGTCCCTCTTCTTTTTTTTTTTCACTCAACATGTCCCTGAACTCTCATTTTACCGGGCCACCATGTCCTTTTGACCGCCAACAACCGGTTAGGAGCTGTGGCGCTGACACGTGTCCGTGGGGGCCCACTTCAGCTGATTCTATTTTTCTTTTTTCTCTTTCTTTCCTATTTTCTATTTTTCGGAAATCCTTAATTATATTAGTTTTTTTTTAATAAATAGAAGAGAAAAAAAATCAACTCCAACCCGATTTAGTGACGGTGATGTCGAGTCATGCAGGGAAGTGCATATCAACTTCCGCCGCGCCAGCCACCACACCGGCGACCGCTCCCCCTTCAACCCCGTCGTCGTCCTCCGCGGCACCAGCACCAACGCCACCCCCGACAACAACACTGCCGAAGCTTCACCAGCCACCCCCGGCAACTACGAGTTCTACTACGACGACGGCTCCGTGGCGGGCCTCCGACCACCATGTCCGAGTTCCTCATGGGCTCCGGCTTCGACCGCCTCCTCGACCAGCTCACCCAGATCGAGCCCCTCTCGACTTTATTTCCAAAACTTCACATCTCATCGTCTTCGCCCTCTCCCTCATCGTCTCCTGGATCCTCTTCGCCCTCTCCCTCATCGTCTCCTGGATCCTCCGCGAGGTCGCCGCCCCTCTCATGGAGAAGATCCCCTGTAAGTCAAATCCCTCCGTCGCTTCCGGCCTCTTTTTTTTTTTCCTTCTCTCCTTGTTCTTCTTCTTCGATTTTTTTGTTTATCGGGAGCTCCCAATTAAGGAGGTTTGGATGATTAAAAATTTGGGTTCTTTTTGGGGAGATTAGGGATTAATCACTTCCACAAGACGCCGGACAGGGAGTGGTTCGAGACGGACGCGGTGTTGCGTGTTAGCTTGGGTAACTTCCTTTTCTTCACTGGCCTTGCCACTATGATGATCGGGGTTAAGAGCCAGAAGGATCCTCGTGACGGCTTGCACCACGGAGGGTGGATGGTCAAGGTCATCTGCTGGTGCCTTCTTGTCATCCTTATGTTCTTCCTCCCCAATGACCTCGTCGCTTTTTATGGTATTTGCTTCCTCCCCAAAAACTAATATAATAAAGGATTTTAGAAAAATAAAAAATTGGAAAGAAAGAAAGAGAAAAAAATAGAATCAAATGGAGTGGGCCCCACAGACACGTGTCAGCACCATGGCTTTCAACCGGCTACTGGGGTCAAAAGGACATGGTGGCCCGGTAAAATGAGAGTTCAGGGACATGTTGAGTGAAAAAAAAAAGAAAGAGGGACAACAAATGCGAAAACAAAAAAGTGAAGGGACAAGAAAAACTTTTTTACGTAGTGTACGGTATACCACAGCGGCTTGTACCCTTTCTTCTTAAATGGGTTTTTCTTTTTCCTTTGCCGTTTCTTCATGTACGTACTCTTTGGTGTTTTACCAGCCGCTGAACTATACAGTTGACGGACGGAACCTTTAAATTAGGGGGTGGCGGCTAAGCTATAATGGAAACTAGGTGACCCGTAACCTTTAATTAATAGACACTGGAATATATATTGATGGATCTTAACTATGTAAAGAATGAGTGAACAAGAAAATGTATATGGGGATGGTTAATTTTCGGGTCATTGTTCAGGTGAATTGAATTTTGGATTCAGAATGTCTAAGCCCCAAGTACTTACTAGCTAGGCATATGTATCCCTGTTCAGCGCAAACACACATCAAGAAAGGACACATAGCTGCGTTCATTTGGTTAATTTAATAACCACATCATGTCTTGCTTATGATCCGTATTACGGCCGGGAAACAAAACATAAATACTGATGAGATGACTTTTGCAAAGAGTGCTTTTATATTGGATAGTTTATATATGTTTATACCATACCAGTAAATATTTTAGAAGCTTCTTCAACACACGCACGCAGGGTGTTCTTTCCTGCTCATTACACATATAGCTGTAGGTCATATATATATAGTTCACAGCTCAAGGATAGGAAGCTTCTTTTATAAATTATAGCAGTCTCATTTCATCAGGCTAATTAATGGTTGTTGTGTGCATTGGCTGCAGCCTTTAATGACCGATCGACCAGTTGTGTCCCGGCCCCCAAAATAATATGCTAGCTTAGCTGCCTATTTGGTTACATTTTACATCAACAATTCAACTGTTTCTCATAAGCCCATCAATTTCTTCTATATCGCTCGCTGTAACTCATTCACAAGTCACAACTCAGGACAAAGACTTAATTTCATATATAAAAAGAGAATACCATATGCCATATACATATTACATTGGTGTGTTACAGTTACAGTAGCAGAAAAACAAAAAAAAATAGTGAGATTTTTCTATGTATATATGATCAGAGGAGATCTTTTATCACATGCCTATTATTTATTCTTTTATTGCTGCCCATCTGTGATATTCTAAAAAAAATTTCATGTGAAGGGAAAGTATATATATATATAGTAAAACTGTAAAAGAAAAGAAAAAGAAGAGAAGGGGATGATATTTAATTAAGTTACTTGCACTCTGGTGGCATGACCCTGAACCGGGGCTTGTCATTACAATAAGAGTAGAACATGAGCTTTCTTCTTGCCCAATCCATTGCCGCGGTTTGTTGCTGTGATAACTTAGCAAATTCCAGGCCCCCTACAGGGTCCGAGCTGGAAGCTGGCTCATGATTAGCTTTTGCACAAGGCGGAACCGATCCAGTTGAACTGGTTCTGCAGCCAGCCATTTCCATATCAGCAAATGAGACCACAAATGGTGCATATTTGTAGTTAACTGGGTATTTGCCCCCATGAGTTGCCCACTCTGATCCATCCCATATTGTTGCATAAACAGACATTGGTTTTGATGGATACACCGCAGGGTAGCTGCTGCTGTACACAAACTCTCTTACTGGAATGTTGTCCACTAGAAACCTGCACAAGTTTAATTTGACATTGGCTCTGAATTATCTTCCATTCCCATAAGCAGAAGGTAATTTGAAGAAATTCAAGGCAAAAGTATATTTGTGAATCAGTCTTGATGATTTACTTACACTACATGATGACTGTTCCAGAGGATGCTGTAAAGATGGTGCTGTTCTGTTGGATCAAACCATAGATAGAATTTCTCTTCTCTGCCAGTGCCAGTACTTCCATTAGCGTAGATATTGGTCTGGAAGGCCCAGTCGTTTCTCTTATCATGGCCAAGAAGTTCAATATCAATCTCGTCATGGTTGTGCGGGTATTTGTCTGCATTAGACAACTGAATTCTAGGCCAGTCAATTACGTATCATTTATAAAAGATTTCAAAACTCTTTTTGCAGCTAGCTACAAATTAAATTTATCATCAGTGAAGTCAAATATGTTGTATCAGTGCTTGATCAAAGGAACCTTATTCTATTGAGAAACAATGGAGGCAATTTATAAAGATTGGTGCTAGCTATATATGTCTTTTATGAGTAGAAAAGCAAGAGCAGGAGCTTACATAGAAGGCTACTACAACTCCAGGGGATAGACCAGATGGCAACTTTATTGCAGCACTGAAGAACCCATAGTAATAACTGTCGCGGGAGATTAATCCAGAGCCTGCAAAAGAACCCCAAGAAACAGGGCATGCATGATTTAGAACCATTAATAAAGTGAAACTCCATCCACACCAAGAAAAAAAAGAAAAAAATCCCACTTGGGGAAGGCCATTGGTTTGCTTACCGGAAGACTTGTCAAGAGTAAGAGTGGCATAAGACCCGTTATTGAGCAGCTTAATATTTGTGCCTCCATATAATGTATTAAAACCTTGACTTATTGGGACGTGACTAAATCGATCAGTCAATCGTGTAACACTAGGGGGTTTGTAATAGGCATGCCTGCTGTGTGAAGAAACTAGTCCTGTCATGCACAGAACTAGAAGACCTAAAATCATATTTTCTAGCATCTCATGTGCCGTACTTCTTATCACTAGTTAAGTATTCGTTGAAGAAAAATTAATATGGAGGAGTTATTAGTTAGTTATAGTGTTATATATATATAGCGGGAGAATATTTTTGGCAATCTTGCTTAGGTGTTTACTAGCTGGCTACCTCTTCCTAGTATCTCTTTTTGGCTCATGTTTTGGATCTTAAAGACACCGTAATCTAAAAGCCATGTGGACAGGTTTCAATTAGAATGTATGGCCGCCTGGTGGGGCTGCACATAAGTTGAAGACTATAAAGTTTTGATGGGTGCTTTTACCTGTGTAATTAAAGGACCTTTCGGATATTTTAAATTTTTTTTTTGTCGAAAGGGTAAATATATATTAATTCAAACCGAGTACAACATAGATATTACAATAACATAGATTGCTAGAAATTAGGAAAAGAACGTAATTAAAAACCACAAATATAGTGGAATAAATCCACATACAAAGCATGAACCATAAATACAAAATGATTACACTTAGATCCGAACATAGGCAAAGGTTAGAACACAAACCAAAGAACTTGCAGCTGCCCATGAAAGGGAGGACGTGATGTCCGCATAAAGCAGGACTAGCCCCAAACAACAACCAAGTTCGCATACAGTGGTCGGCAGCTATCGGCTTTACCTCTGAGACGCGAGCAAGCCAAGCAAGAGCCATCACCGGAGAAACGGAAGAAAGCCATCACCTGCAACAGACCCAATTCAAGGCCACTGGGAAAAAGGAAGAACAACTCGCCATCTCTTGCCTTTGTATCCGTAGATCTAGAAGCCTCGAGGTTGAAAGCTTCAGATCCATAGAAGCCAGGAGAACAGGCCAAAGGAGGAGATGTTGAGAGTCTCCAACAACAAAATGATGGATTTGAAATCCATGTACTAAACACCAGATCTATTGCAGATCTACTAGATATATATATAATAAAGGCTAAATAACACTTACAAGAAAAAAAATAGGCTTACCAACCAACCGGAGGAGCCGGCGGCAGCAGCCCGTACTCTCTTGAAGAAGAAGCTTTGTTTTTGGGAGAAAAAAAGGGGGGACTCGTTTTGGGAGAGAGAGTTGCTTTTCGGATATTTTAATTGCTCTGCTACCATGTGGTCCTAAGAATCGGATATTCTTTACCAAAATGTTAGGAACATCGTTTTAGTCTACTGAAAAGGATGGAGGCCAAAAAGATTATGCATTGAATTGAAGTACAATTGAAGTTATTACACATTCATAATTACCATATTAATGCAGTCTTTTTCGTTTGCATTTGATTGTTGAAGGGGACAGCATACTTTTCCTGCTATTTAATATCACCTGCTACTGTAAATGTACATATTTGCATGATAAGTTTAAGTGGATGATTTCTTTAAGCTTCAGGGCTAAATGATCTAGTGAAATGTTCAATTAAGTAGTGATCTTCAAGCTTCAACGCTTCATCTGGGTTTGATATGGTTCAATTCAGACCACAAAACTTACTCTCTGCAATTTTCATTTTCATTTATGAACTTGATAGGCAGATTTGGAATACCCCAATTAATAAAATATGGGCAAGATGGGTGTTAAGCTTGGATTCTTCCATGTTGTGACAAAATTGTGCAAATCACCTCTGATTTGGACTTAGCTTAATTAGCCTGCAAAATTATATAATTAATGAGGGAAGAGGTTGGGTAGTGACAGGGAGCGTCTGTTTCCTTTGGGTTATAAGGAGGAAAGTGACATGATTTGCCAGGAACATTTGAGCTGGCACTGAGATGTTTATTAGATATGACAATTAACCATTTTAACAGATGGAATACATTTAAAGAGCCGTGTACAGCAATGAAGAAATAAGGCAGCCGTTTTCCTGTCAGTTGGAGCAATTGGGAGGAGCAAAACTACAAAAGTAGGGATGGGCTATCCGGTAGATAAAACAAAAACCAAAGGCGAAAGAAATATAACTACTTTGTTTTGTAGTTTAGTTAATCAGATCAATCCGACCACCCCACTTGTGAGCTGGATGATGTTATGATTTTGGATCACGTATACTTACAGGCTATGGTGGAGATTGGAGCTTGCAATTAGTACTAATTAGTCAGATACTAATTGCCCCAAAATATATCACAAAGTGAATGTCATGGCCCAATACCATAACCGCAGCAACGGGCTTCTCCCTCTCCCTCGGGTCGAAGTCCGTGACGATAGGCTTACAACGCTCATCTCGAATACGAAAATATGTCAAATAAAATCCTTACTTCGGAAAGCAAACATCGCGATCGCGGGGCTATAAAACATTCGTGAACCACTTACTACTAGACATGGCAGTGTTGTCGGGACGAGTTCGTGTCAGGTTGAACACGTAAACGGATTCTAAATCTTCAACCTGATCCGACCTATTTAATAATCGTGTCGTGTCGTGTCGTGTTCAACCCGTTTATTATTGTGTCGGGTTTGGATTGACCCGCGGGATACCTATTAAGTCTAACTAGCCTTAAAATCTGTATGAAATTTTTCTATTTTGCATAAGTCCTTAAAATCTCTCCCTTTGTTATGCATATTGAAACACATGGTTTGAAAACCGAAAAACACTGTGATATCACAACGACACACAAATACCACAGAAAATATGCATAATCCAAATCTGCAAAGCAGAATCTTGTTAAGCATCACTAGTGTCTTCATGCCCTCTATCCTTTCAATGCTTGCCCATGTACCTATTTATACTTTTTAGTAACTTCTGCTGAATCCTTGTGCAAGCTAAACATTCTGAATAATTTAGAAAGTTTTAGAGAGCAAGACAAAGGAAATAAGAAAAATCAAATCTAAGTATTCCGATAATGTTTCAAGTTATAAATATTTTTTAAAGTATATATTGATATATTTCATTAGTGTACTTTTTTTTGTCAGCAAGAATAGTTATATATTCCATAATCAAATAGAAAAGTTTGGGTACAAATACGGTAGTACAAACCATATCCCAGAGAGATTACAACACAAATCAAAAGAAAAACAGTTTAGAAAAGTACAATCAACATAATATTGTAGACTTGGAAGTTGGTGATGATCGCCATTAGTGTACTTTTGGACGTATAATATTTAACCAAATCTATTAAACAGTCAAACACAATATCATACATTTTTCTTTTAAGTGACTTTGAGATGTGAAACTCGTTTCTTTTTTGACAGTGGTTGATTATATTACGCATATGCATGAGGGTAGTCCCTCCCTCTGCAACAAACTTTAAACTATATAAAAGGGGTGGAGGATTGGAGATCCACACATATTGGATCTCATATCAGGCTTCCGTTTGCATAATCTATTAAATGAAAAGGCAAAATTAAATACCCAAAATGCAAAAGCAGCCCATTCTAGTGTATGTTGGGCCCAAGTATGGAATTGGATTATTTTGTTTTACAGACAGACACATGGTAGAATTTTGAAATACGAGCCTTTGTGGCTCTTTATTTCTTGGTGGATCTAAAATCCTATCTCTATGTGGCATCCTAACAAATTGTGAAGAAAGAGTATCCCTCCGTGGTGTTGTTTTTAGCATTTGGATGATTTTTGAATTTTTCATTATATAAGAATGCAATTTTTGGACGAAGTGCAATGCTGATAGTGGTATGTTACAAGTAATTATTCAGTTGCTGAAAATTTTTTGGGGAGATATTTTTTTCAATCTCCCCGCAGCAAAGCAAGGGCACAACCTAGTTATGATAAAATAGGATGAGATAACATTCCCCAGCTGGCTATCAACTCTTAAGGAAATGAATGATTTGACCATTTTTAAGCCAGAAATTAGAAACGTATTTGACCATTTTCCATGATTGGGGTTGGAGGCTTACGCGTGCCAGAATAAACCATTGCCCCAATCCTTCACATCCCCAATCCAACAATAATTGATTTCTTCAATAATCATGTCAAAAATACATACTCCTAATATATAACTATACACTTCACCATCCATCCAAGAAAATACTTAGTTCAAAAAAGAGAAAACAAAAGAAAGATCTTACGCAGCAGGCAGCTTCGTTCCTAATAATTCCACGTTATCCCACACACTACCTGTCGGCTACCTCTGCTCACGTAAACCTTAAATATCACGAGCCCGGCCCATAATCACCGCCCACGTGTCCATCTCTGGTAAGCTCTCTGCTACCAAGCTCGAAACTCTCTAGGAAGCCCGCAGCGGAGTTCCCCCACGTGACGTGTACAACATCCCACCTCCCCCCATGCAACAATCCCACGGCCCACCGTTGGATCAGTCAACTTTCAAGTATCTGCCGACGCGTGTCCCCATCTCTAGATCCGGTATCTACCTTTCCTATATATGGATCACCAAAACCGCCCGATCATCCAAACAAACACACACACTCACCCTGTAAAGTAAACTACTACTGAAAACAAAAGCCAATTCTACACTTTTCCCGTATATATATTTTTTTTGTCTTTTTCTTCTTCTTTTTTCGGGTACGCTCAATGATCAGAGATTCAAACGGGTCGGGTCGCCGGATTCTTTCTTTTCCGGCCGTTCATCCCTGCGAAAACATCTCCCCTACAACTCTCCTCACCTCGCTCATCACACTAGCCAACAGCATTTGCTCCTACAAGTCCAGGTTCTTCTCTTCCAATGCCCGGAATGCCCGCGAAACGATTCGCCAGGTCAGCAACCTCCTGGTCTTGCTGGAAGAGATTCGGGTGGTACTCGGGTCGGGTCTCCCGGATGGGCTCGTTCTGGGCCTGTCGGAGCTCCATCTGACGCTGCAGAAGTTGCATTACCTGCTGCAGGATTGCACCCGGGAAGGTTCCCGGCTGTGGATGCTAATGAAGTCGGAGCAGGTGGCGGACCAGTTCCGGGTCCTCTTCCGGGCCATGGCCACGGGCCTGGATGTTTTGTTGCCGCCACTCGGGGGGTTGCCCGGTGAAGAAGTGAAGGAGGTGGTTGAGCTCGTGACGAAGCAGGCGCGGGAAGCGAGATTTGAAGTGCACCCCGATGACAAACGGGTCATGAGTGATGTTATGTTGGTGTTGAAAGAATTTTTGGAAGATGGTGGTGTCGTTGTTCGTGATGAGATTAATGCTTCTGCTGTTATTGTCATTATAAGGCGAGTCCTGGCCTTTCTTGGGGTCAACAAATGGAGTGATTGTCATAGCGAGGTCAAGTTCTTGGATTCTGAGATCGGTTTTGAATACTCGAATGTGGAGAAGAGGAGAGAAGTGGAGTTCTTGAGTAGCTTGATGGGGTTCGTGTGCTACTCAAGATGTGTCTTGTTCGATTCTGTGGATCATAACAAACTCATCACTTCTCCTCCTGGTCCTAGCGGCAGTGGCAGTGAGGTTGCTAGCTGCCTTAATTCTGATGATTTCCGATGTCCCATATCCCTGGAGATCATGAAAGAGCCTGTCACAATTGAGACAGGACATACTTATGATCGCTCTTCCATATTGAAGTGGTTCAAGTCAGGAAACGCTACATGTCCAAATACTGGCTATAAGCTTGGAAGCACACAAGTGGTTCCCAACTCTGCACTGAAGCGATTGATCCAGCAATACTGCTCTGCACATGGCATACCCATTCCTGAGTCTAGTCACAAGAATCGGGACATAACAAGGACGATTCTTGCAGGAAGTTTGGCTGCCGAGGGAGCCATGAGAATGGTTGCTAAATTTCTTGCTGACAGGCTTGCGGATGATGCTGGCCAGGAGACTTGGAATAAGGCAGCTTATGAGATCCGGCTTCTTAGCAAAACAAGCATTTTTAATCGTTCTTGTTTGGTGGAAGCTGGTGTGATCCCTCTTCTCCTGAAGCTGCTGGTTTCTGAAGATGGTGCGTCACAAGAGAATGCCGTTGCTGCCTTATTGAATCTGTCAAAGCATTCGAAAAGCAAAGCCATAATTGTTCAGAATGGAGGGTTGGAGTTAGTAGTGGAGGTTTTAAAGAAGGGATCAAAGATGGAAGCAAGGCAACATGCTGCTGCTACATTATTTTACCTTGCTTCTATTGAAGACTACAGGAAATTGATAGGAGAAAGTGGAGAGGCTGTAGCGGCTTTACTGGCCTTGGTAAAGGAGGGAAATGATCGTGGCAAGAAGAATGCATTGGTTGCAATTTATGGGCTGCTAATGCATCCTGGAAACCATGGGAAGGTTCTTGGAGCAGGAGCAGTCTCCTTGATACTGGATCTTTTGACATCTTCTGAAAGGGAAGATCTGATAACGGATTCTTTGGCAGTTTTAGCAACTCTAGCAGAGAAAACTGAGGGAGCAAAAGCAATTCTGAGACATGGAGCTTTGCCACAGATTGTGGGGACTTTGGATTGCTCCACCTCAAGGGCTACGAAGGAGCACTGTGTGTCTTTGTTGCTGGCTTTGTCCATCAATTGTGGTGTTGATGTGGTTGCTCTTCTGGTGAGGAGTCCTTCTCTCATGGGATCATTGTATTCTCTACTCAGCGAAGGCACATCACGGGCTAGCAAGAAAGCAAGTGCTCTCATCAGTATCCTTCATGATTTCTTCGAAAGAAGCTCTACTGGCTCAAAGAGTCCAGTCATTCTTCGTGAACGCTTCATTCACGTGTGGTAACCCAAATTTTTCCGGGTATTCCATCGTTCTTTTCACCTTTTCTAGATTAATTCTGTCCATGTATTGTATATATACCCAATTTTGGGGATGATCGTTTGTTGCTTTCTTTTTTTTTTTCTTTTATTCAATGATGCTGGCTCGCTTTTTAGAAGAGCCAGTGTCTGTATTAGCTTCTGTCTTTTTGTATGAAGCTTTGTACAAACATACCAGTGCCAATACGTTGTAATTCTTTGTTCTTCTTTTCCAGACAGAAAACAAACAAAATTGTATCTTTTATTGTTGTACATCAGATTTGATTCTTCAAAATTTGTAATATAAACAAGAATTTCCTGTTCTTCTTCTTGCCCTCTTTAAGTTATTGTTGATCATTCCTAAGCAACAGAGTTCACTTGTATTGAGATATTAAGCGCCTTCTTTAATCTTAATATCACTTGGTCCATCGAGGGCCTTTCCTGCTTAGGTCCTGTGCATGTCAATGCTAGCTTCATTACCAGATCAAAAGCTTCCACTGAGTACTCACCATTAAGTTTAGGATCGGCAAATTCTGTAACCTTACCACCTCTTGCAAGAACTTTAGCCTGAGAAATTTAAAATGCATCAGGGATATGAGAGAAATTTAAGAAGCAAATCAAGGTCTGTTCCTAGTTCTTACCATTTTATTTAGTTGCATTGGCATTTGTGAATCTAGATTAATTACCCTCTGCCCGGAGATAAGTTGTAGAAGTACGATCCCAAAACTGTAGACGTCACCTTTAGCATTTACATGATGGTTTCTTTGATATTCAGGATCAACATAACCAAATGTGCCCCTCACTTCAGAGCTCACGTAGGACTGACCCACGTCCATAACCTTTGACAACCCGAAATCCGCTAGTTTTGCTTGAAACTCAGTATCAATCAGGATGTTGGTAGGCTGCCGGTACAGCATAACAATGGAAGCTCTATAATCAGAACAGAAAGAGTAGGCAAAGGTAAGGGATGATTCTTTTTAGGACAAACTTACCTTAATATCACGATGAACAATGCAGCCTTCAGGATAACTGTGGAGAAACCAGAGACCCCAAGCACTATCTATCGCAATCTGAAGTCTTTGGGGCCATGAAAGAATCCTATCTTTTCCTGCTGTCATGCAATTTTCAATTGGCTTTCTGCTGTAATGATGAAATATTAAATGAGGGATGGAGGCAACAATGGCGTACCGTATAGCCATTCCGATAAGTTGCCATTGTGACACAGCTCATAAACTAGGAAATATTCGTCTCCCTGCTCACAGTAGCCAAGCAGAGCCACAAGGTTTGGATGCCTGACATGGGACAGACTTTTAACTTCCCTTACAAAGGTCTCTGCAGCCTGTTTGTCTTTTACTATGTGCTTAACGGCAACGTGACTGCCATTTGACAGGATCCCTCTGTATACATTTCCTGGTGGGATGAAAAGAATGACTTCAAAATCTAACCATTTGATGAGAGGAAATAAAAAGGTCAACTTCCCCAACGTCTAGATGTGCCATAGGTATTTTTTCCTTTACTATGTAAATTAACAAAAGATTGTATTCTTCTTTGTGAACCATGGACTTTGTAGTGTTTATACAGAGGCAAAGCTTGGATTATCCCTTCGATCCAAAATGATTCTTGTCTTCGTTATGAAACCACTGTTTTGTGGTTTGCACTTTGCACAAGTATGTATCTATTCAGTGCGGAATTAGCAATTAGTATTCCATGTTTTGCTTGATGTTTTAACTCATGATGGCACTCACCAGCTATCCCTTGGCCTATGAAGTTTGATTCATCTAGATTGTTTGTTGCAGAATAGATCTCCTTAATTGATATCCTGAGACTGATGGACTCCTCTGAGAACGAATCATGGGATGCTGTCAAATAAATCCAGACCGTGAATAAACCAGTTGTTAAATGTATAATTTGGTTCGAATCATGTCTGTTAATTAATTCCAACGAAGCCATCAGTAAGTATGTACCTTTTCCGCTGACTGGCAAGTTTTCTTGGCTACGTTTCTTGAAGAACAAGATCCATACTGAGAAGAAGATTACTACCACAATTGCCGCCAGGCCAATGATCAGAACTACCAGACCTGTTACCATTAGAGAACAAGTCAATGGAAATGAATATGACTAACCCTGGCTTCCTTTTGCTCGCCAAAAGATCCATGGTTGAGAATATATTGGCCAGGAAATGAGAACATTTCCAATTGTAGGTTACCTGTGCTTAGCACGCTCTTGTTTCCAGATCTGTCCTCCTTCTCATTTGCTGGAGAAAACAGGAGGAAAACAGCCCAAGTTATATATAATAGTATTCAACATCTTGCTGCAACAAGAATTCCGTCAATCGTCAAATTTAATTACAACAAAAAAACATAGATGGTAGAAAGAAAAAGCATGTCTCCGGAAATTCTAAACTGTATAAAAGTATGTAACTTTTTGCTTCTCCTTTTACCTGCAAAACCATTCTGCCGTGCAAGGCACTGAACAATTGTTTGGGGCCATTCTCTGGTATCAATCTTAGTGCTGATTAGTGTAACTAACACTGCAAACCGGCAGATGTTGGCTTCAGAGTCGGAGTCGGTTGCATTATTGTTGGATGACCCACCAATCTCTTCCCACCTTCTTAAGCAGCCACTGCATACCTCCTCAGACTTGCCCTCTGAATCCATAGGCTTACAGTCTTCATCCAAGTTTTTCAGTCCATCTCCAAACTTATTGACAACATCCATTGTGGTATAGGTGGAGCAGCCACTAGCTCCACTGGTTAGCCTCTCAACGCCGCAGCTGGAAACATCCTCATCATCCACCTGCTTCATTTCAGTTAAGCAGCTGCTTTGTTGTGTGGAGTTTAAGAATATTTGTCCAGTTTCAGTTTGGTTTGCATGTTGCCCCAATGCATGCAGGTATCCATTGAAAAGGTATGTACAGCAGCTGTTGCTAATAAACCCGCCCCAGTTGCCTGAATCACAGCTGGATTTATTCTTAGATGGAGATGATTGAATGTCAAGTATGCAACTGTTGTTAGAAGTCTGAGAAAGAACAGGGTCTATAGCAGTGATGAGAATGCAAATAAATACAAGGGAGGAGAAGCAAAGTTTTTCTCGGTTCTTCATTGTGTAGAAAATCAATAATCCAGGATATCGGTTCTACACTTCTAGCCTTGTTTATTGTTTAGGTGTTACGATTTATGGAAGTCCAAAAAGTGTAAAGTTATTTAGTTGGAATCTGGATATCCATAACAGGATCTTGAAGGAGAGAAAGAACGAAGAGGGTATGTTTTTGTCAATGATGGCGGATATGTCACATTTCATTTGACGATAAACTAATACAGGAGAAATGGTCATTACATACAGTTACACAAGAGACATATTTCGCGAAAATAGAATTTGATATCTTAATGTACATTAGTAGGAGAAAAGATGAGGTCTCTTAGGAGTTGCAACAAGGATTTGGAATGTAAATGAGGCAAATGGCTATATATGAATTATGATATGCAAGCAGAAGAATTTTGTTGCCATGTGGTATTTGATTCTATGCCATGGTTCAGATTCATAAGTTTGATCCTTTCAAATGTTGGACATGGAGCAACCCCAAATTGACATTTATTTCGATGAATTCTATCAACCAGGCGCTGGAGTAAATGATAAAGAATAAGATATGGTGCTGGCCAATGATGTTACGGTTGGT
The DNA here is from genome assembly GCA_028386065.3 of Turnera subulata. NCBI lineage: Eukaryota > Viridiplantae > Streptophyta > Magnoliopsida > Malpighiales > Passifloraceae > Turnera > Turnera subulata. The sequence continues at coordinate 85,323 of JAKUCV010005746.1, read as the reverse complement.
TTAAAAAAACAGGGTAGAGGACAAAGCAGGTAATGTCTATGGCAATGTTTGATTTGCCGATCTGATTCATTGTTCTTTGAACAATGTCAAGGATTTTCAAATCTTACTCATTTGTTACTTAGTTATGGACAGGAAACAAAATTAAGAATGAATGTGTTTGCGCGGCAAATTAGAAAAGATGCGAGACATTATTTTCTTGGAAGTCTACACATAAAGAGAGACATATATATATATATATTTTTAAAAGATTTTATTGATTTACTTGCCATTAGGATGGGGGTGGAAGACTTCAATTATAATTAGAAAAAATTTATAAGTACAAATCTTCTACATTTTCTATTTTTGAAAAATTATTACTTTTAAAAAATATTCCTAGTCTTGGTTTTAAACATAAACAAGAATGTTTTCCTAGCTTCGCAGCGGAAACCTTATTTTGTTTGTTTGATAACCCTGCTGTTTCGCAACCGTTTCTTTATGTCAACTTAAAAAAAAAAAATAATAAAGGTATTATCCCTTTTCTATTTGGCAACTCTGCCGACTCGATTCTGTCCTGAGAATTGTTTGTCCATGTCATTTTTATGCAAAATAATTAGAGAAGTTATGATCACTAAGACAATTGTTCAATTTAATTGTCATTTTTAAGCAAAATAATTAGAAAAGCTATTATTGCTAAGACAATTGTTTAATCTAATTGTCCCAAAAGGAGGTGGTGTCATTCCCTCTTTAGGTAGGCTATTTTTTTTTTGTTCATCTCTCTTTAAGTAGGCCATGGTTCTATGGAAGTTCTCGTCATATATGAAAATGGTGCCTAACCTGAATAATAAATAGGAAATCAAGGATTAGATTCTCCAATGAATAGTAATTAAGTATTCTTATTAACTTCTTATTGTTAAAAGGTTAGAGCAATACTGTAAAATATGACATATCAAATATGACCTTTCAGTTTGCAAGCTATGTGGGAATAGATGATCCGTACTTGAACTATATCTCTGATACTTTCTAAACCACCACTCTTCCTGTCAAAACACCAATGCTAATACTTTTCTAAACCACCCCTCTTCCTTGGGTCAAATAACAATTTTAATTTTGTGATTATGGTGTGTCCTTTGCACATTTGATCAAATAAGTTAAACAACAAATTTGTGCTGATAACGCCACTAACTTTCTCAACCACCACTCTCTCGTGTCAAATAAACAATTTGAACAATTTGATGTCTAAGGCCCTTCGTACGAACTTTTTAGAAATCACAATAATGGTAAATTTATTAGATTAATAGATGATGAATAAGCAAGCCATTCATCAAATAATATTGCACATAAATAACAGCGCCATCTTTTAAAATTGGGACCAAACAGTTTGTTTTAAGGGCTCCTCTAAAATCTCTAGGCGATCCAATTCCAAGGGCTGGCTCATAGAAAAAAAAATAGATCTCAGATTTCTCCCATAACATTGGTAGCTGCCCTCCTTTAGATGCTGAAATTTAGAATCTTCACGGGTTTGTCTAAAGCTCCATATTTTCGCTTTCCCCAACCCAAAGTCTCAGTCGAACCTGGTGCACAACAGGTCTACACTTCTCCAAATATTGAATATCACAATAAACCTGTTTTCATAATTCCGGATCAGCGCCTCCTATATACTTGGAAAAACATCGGGAAAACTTTTCCAAAATCATTTGATGATGAAACCTAAATTAATTGAAAGAAATTGAAAACAATTGGAATCAGACATGAACTATGCAAGCCAATGATCAATTGAAATAAATCAAGTAATTAGTTGATCACAAACTTCCTAATTGTGCTACCGCAACCCAATATGTTAAACCTAATAAAGATTTCAAGTCTCATAACACAATAGTATATAAATAAAAGCATCACAGGCTGTATTAGGTATCCATGGAGGATAAATTTTCCTTGCACTTTTGATTTTTGAAATTACTCGTATGTATATATTCCACGAAACAAAAAAATATAATCCGTAAGGGAGTTAATAATCACAGTTAGGAAATGTCAACCATATATACCCTAGAGAATTTCTCTAGACTGCACTTGGAAAAACCAATAAAAACCCCTCCCACAAATAATTTATTTAATTAAAGAAAAAAAGTAAGAAAAAATCCATAGATTAAACTAAATAATTTACATGAGGCCTGACTCATCAATAAGCATGCAAAAGAAGGTCATAATAATGTATTAGAATAATGCAACCAAACCTAACTAAAAAAATTCCAAAAGTGGCCACAGCAACATTGCATTTTCAAGTTAGTAAGATAACCAAATCAAAGTGATTTACCATAATCATAATTCACCACTGACATAAAACTTAAAGATCTTACTGTTCAATTAAACCAAAATGAAAACTAAAAAGGAGAAACACACATGTTAATAGCATAGTGTGATATAATATTCTTTTTTTCTCAAAGTTAGATTCATTTTCTACTTCATTTTTATCTTTCAAGCCTGCTTTATTTGTTTCCTACTCGAGGTTAAACCCATGTTTTACTTCATTTTGAGTGCATACTTTTGTTCCTGGCTTTCTAAACATTTAAGGAACGAAGATAAAATTTCAATACAGTAGGAAAGATACAGGTTTCTAGCTGCATAGCTGCACCCATGCTTACAACACCTGGAAAATTGAACATATAAAGTGACGCTCACCCAGAGAACAGATTATCATAATTATTTCAACCGATGAAAGATGCAACCAGTCGGCTAAGGACATAGTAGCCTCTGCTGCAGCCTTTAAGTATAAGAAATTCCTTTTTATGATTTTGAGCTTACAAATGAAGGGTGGATAGAGGTGAGGGAATCCATCTCGTAGTCTTTTGTCTCCCAATTCCAACCGGCTGGGAAAAAAAATTCAGGTGTGGAGTTAAAATGGCGGTGTGAAGGAGGAGGTGGTATAAAAGTGGAAATGTCTAAGTAGGATGCATCCACGTAGAAATATACACTGATAAGGTAAGACATGCTTTACTGCCACATGCCAGGCATGAGATGGTGTTATTTAAAATTAGTAGAAAAAGGTAACAAATGCTAGACTAACTTCAAATCGTGTAATTCAAAATTCATCTCAGCCAGCCGCAATTGAACATCGACTCACAAACCCGGTAAGTTTAGAAAAACTCGCATTGAATACAATCCCCATGGGCTGACTTTTATATATGGTAGGATTTTGCTATTATCCTTGCACAGTGGAATAAAAAGCAATCACCCACGGCCATCTACACACAACGAAGCCGCACTTTGAGTCACAGCCCAATAACCCCAGCAAACCTAATCTACAGTAACTCCTTCGGCTAGCTTTAATATATAGTATGAATATTGCAACGGTATTCTGATCTTTTGGTTAAATGCGCATCGGTATTGCCAAGTCTCATCCAGGAACTTGCAACACCGTTCGTCTAGACCACTGCGCTGCGATTAGACTCGGCAAGCCGGTTGATTATACTCCACATTGTAGGCTCGTGAACCAATTTGTATGGTCGTTCCTTTAACATTCCACATTTTCAAAAAGTGAATTCCATGTTTGCGCATTTAAATGTGTTTTCAAAATGTATTCTTACGTGTTTTCATACTCCGAACGAGTGGTTTAAGCCTTGTTGTGGCAGGCTTCGACCCAAGGGACATGAAGAAGTCCGTTGTCGCAGTGGTCACGGTGTTACTGATCTTTTTGGTGCATCATTGTTGACTAATCGTGCATGATCGTGTGACTCACTTGCCGATATGTGTGTTACCCATTGATTGCCTATCGCTGGCTTGATCATGTACTATTTTTTTTTTGATAGTAATCGAATGATTTTATTAATGGACTGAAGAAAGATATGTACATGGATTTGGGAAGTATAAAGCGTTTCAAAAATACATCACAAAAAGAAAACTCTAACCATACTGCAGGTGTATGTTTCGCCCAGACCAACCCTTAAACGCCTCTGGTGTAGCAAGCACATGCCCCGCAGAATACGGGAAGGAAGGATGGGACACTTTAAACCAACCATAAGCCCTAGTAAGGACCGTGTCGAAGAGCATGGCCCTGTTGAGTTGTCTTCCTTCAAAAACCACCGAATTGCGCGCCAACCACAGCGACCAGAGCATAGAATATCCGAGCAGAAGCCACACCTCCCGTCGGCTTGACAAACCAGCTACACTCAACCACTGTGGTAGCCAATCTTCAAAGCTGCCAGGAACTACCCACGTCATGCCCCACCACCTGGCAAGGCGCTGCCACAAGGAGTGCACTACCGGACAATGAAGAAGCATATGCTCCACAGTCTCCATCTGCTTACGACAATGGGGACATAAGGCGTCAGTAATGGTCAAGAGTCCCCGGAAAAAGAGAGTCGCCTTACACGGGAGGCCATCCTGCAGGGCTCGCCAGACAAAATATTCCACTTTCGGAGGCGCCAATGTCAACCACGGGAGTGGGCAAGAAGCAGCAGCTGGCCCCGGCCGAAGGTAAACGTATGCAGATTGAACCGTAAAATCACCTGTAGTACTCCCTGCCCAACACCACCCATCAGACTCAGAAGGTGTCAGTGTGAGTGCAACCAACTGTGTGTGAAGGAGTCGACAAGTCTCAAGCTCCCACGTATACAGCCGCCTACGTGCAATGGTTGTGCTTGTGATAGGCTGTAATGCCTTGATTGTACTCGTAATTGTAGATTGTGGAGACTAGGCAGCTGGTTGTGGTGTACCTGGTAGTGCATACGTACCAAGAGATTCTTTGAACACTCACGGAGGATATTATATACTTGTGCCAATTTACCAGTCTGTAATCAGTGAGAATGATGGAGCTAAGTCGTTGACGAGGATATTGGTCTCGAACAAATGTCTTGATGAAATGGCTAAAGACTTGCCAATGTCTTGTGGCATGCTGTATATGCTTGTGATACCTAAATGATGGCGTCTAGTGGGCGTGAGAATATGTTACTTTAGTTTCCCGGGAACATAATATTATTTTTCTTTCATCCTGGGTGCCTTAAACAAAGGCCAGCCGCAATTAGGACAACTACTAAGAAAACAGAAGTCATATGTTTAAAACACGGCCAAAGGATACGAAGTCTTAATGATTAATCCAAATCAGAAGCAAACTATGAACAAGACTCACAAGCGATTCATCGGTTGTGTTTTTGAGTTCTTTCAAAGTGGTGAGATGTCCAACTGCTACATGAGTAAACACCACTGGTAGGTCCATGGCAATGTTGAGATGCAACGTTTACTTCCTTTGTGTCATGACTTGTCAAACCAAAATGTTAACTGTTTTAACTGTTCGATACAATAACCATCCAGACATATTCATCTTGCAACGTCAAAGACATTTTTGATATTGTAAGGAACAGACTTGATGAAAATCACGGGTTTTACCCCCTGAACTTTCGTTGAAAAATGGGTCACCCCCTGTACTAAAAAAACCGGTATTTAACTCCCCAAACTTTTGAATTCCGCGGTTTACCCCCTATGGTCGACCCGATCCCGTTTCCGTTAATAGAGATGACAGAAGTTATGGATGATGAACACGTGGCTAAATCACGATCATTCAATAATTTTTGAATTTTTAACAAAAAACAAAAGAAAAAATATTAATACCGAAAAGGATATCCGTTTTTCAGATTTTTGAATATTATAATTTTTATTTGAAAAAAGTAATAAACACAAAAGTATAAATTTTGGCCACCTCCAATTCCGGCCAGCCATGATCCTTGCCCAACCTGCACCACCATGGCCACCACCAATTCCGGCCACCATCATTACATAAAACATAAATTAAACATTGGAAAATCAAACCCAATCAAGAATTAAATCAACGAATTGCAAAATCAATCGCCGACCAGCTCGCCCTCGCCGCCTCTCCTTGCTCCTTCCCCACGCCATTACCACACAAACACCACACCCACAATTACCATTTCCGTATCCTTATGCCAAACAACAACCACCCAAATGCAACTCAAGAGCAATAACACCCAACTCCAATCAACGAATTCGGTTAATTAATGTAGACGAGAAGGAGGAGGAGCATGGCCAGAGCACCTGGAGAGAGAGAGGAGGAGCAAATTGAAGAGGGAAGCCGTAGGGGATGGAGGTGCCGACATCTGGAAGGCCCAGAGGGAGGAGGCGAGGGCAGCCTTGGCGAGGAAGAGCCATGGCTGGACGGCGACGAGGAGGGAAGGAGGTAGAAGGTGGAGTCCTGCTCGGACTGGAGGAGGGAGGTCTGGGCGGAGGCAGAGAAAGAAGAAGTGGGCGGAGGGTGGTGATGGTGGTGGTGAGGGGACGAGGCGCAGTGGGGAAGGGGGCTTGGTGTTGTTGATTCAAGTTAGGGGAATTAGCAATGTTTTATGAGAAATTTGTACAAGAAAGCTACAATGCACCTCCTGATTATGCAAGTCATTGACAATCAATAAGAGACCACCTAACCCTTTCGCCATGTGAAAACCCAATTGATCACAAACGCCATGCGGGTCTGGGTGGTGGTTCAGTCGGTGGTGGCTTATGTGGATGAGTATGGTGTTGGTAGATTTTAATCTAGTTTTGTGTTTGTTGTTGGGTTTTAATTTGGATTTGTTATTGGTTATGGTGGTTGCATATGTAGGATTGAGGATTGGTGGAGGAAGGTAGGGAGAGGAGAAAGGGAAGAAGAAGATGGGGATAAAATAAAAATTTTGTATACAACTTTTTTTGATAAGGAGAGGAAAGAAGGGGAGAAGTAGATGGCGACAAAATAAAAATTTTGATATTTTATTTTGTATACAACTTCGTAAAAGATTTTTTTTATTTTTCTTAAAAGAGAAAAATAACAAAAAATAAATATTATTTTTGTTGAGTAGAATTTTTTGTCTTTTTTGTTTTAAAAAATAATTTTTGTTGAGTAGAATTTATTTTTTTTTTAAATTTCTTTGCTAAGTAGAATTCTTTGTAAAAAAATATTTTTTTTGTCAGTAGGAATTTTTTTGTCTTATTTTGTAAAAAATAATTTTTTGTTGGGTGGAATTTTTTTTTTGCATTTTTTGTTAAGTCGAATTTTTTTTGCTTTTTTTAGAAAAAAATAATTTTTTGCTGAGTAAAATATTTTTTTGCCTTTTTTGTTGAGTAGAATTCCTTTTTTCCTTTATTTGTAAAAAAAAAATTCTGGAGTAGAATTTCTTTTGCTTTTTTTAGAAAGAAATAATTTTTTGAGTAAAATTATTTTTGCCTTTTTGGTAAAAAAATTTTTTGAGTAGGATTCTTTTTTCCTTTTATTAGAAAAAAGTAATTTTTGGTTTAATAGAATTATTTTTTAACTTTTTTGATAAAAAATAAATTTTCTGTTAAGTAGAATTCTTTTTTGCATTTTTTTTGTAAAAAAATAATTTTTTTATTGGCCAAAATTTTTTTCGCCTTTTTTATTAAAAAATAATTTTTGTTGCGTATATTTTTTTGTAAAAAAAAATCATATTTTGTAGAGTGGAATTTTTTTACCTTTTTTTATTTTAAAAATTCATTTTTTTGTATTTATTTGTAAAAAACTAATTTTTTGTTGAGTAGAATTCTTTTTTACCTTTTTTTTAAAAAAATAATTTTTTTTGTTGGGTAGAATTTTTTTGCCTTTTTTGTAAAAAAAATAAATTTTCGGTAAGTAGAATTCCTTTTTTTAGGGAAAAAAATAATTTTTTGTCATCATAATTGGATGGCTAAGATCTTGCCACATGTCATCTATCTATGCATTCCGTCAAATCAATTAAACGGACTTAAACCAACAAACGGAAATGAGGTAAAATGCAGAATTCAAAAGTTTAGGGGGTTAAATACCGGTTTTTTTAGTATAGGGGGTGATCCATTTTTGACCGAAAGTTTAGGGGGGTAAAACGTAATGAAGCCTGAAAATCAGTTGAGTTTCTCTTGGTCTTCTTCTAAGTTCTGATACTGATTATTTACCTTTCTATAGCCATCCATGCCACTCTATGCTTTCTCAAAGAAAAGAACTCCTCCTTGGTCAATCATTGTAGCATCAAAAATATTTTATTAATCAATCTTCAAGATCTAATCTATGAATAATCTCTGGCAAAAAAAAAAAAATCTATGAATAATCAAGTTGTCTACTATGCGTCTCACACATGCAGTCAGGGATTTAATTAGAATAGAATAAACGTGGTTTTTGTTTATATATATGCATGCGCATCTCAGCCAGCAACCGTCGGAAGATGGGCATCTCAGCCATAGCCACTGCAGCCACAGTCACCGCCGACGCCGAAACCACCCTCCTTTTGCCCACCACCACCTCCCAGGGTAAAGTCCCTAAAGACGCATTCCACCTGGCCTACATAATCTACTTCACTGTGGGCTTTGGCCACCTCCTCCCCTGGAACGCCTTCATCACCGGCGTTGACTACTTCTCCTTCATCTACCCGGATGTCCCCGTCGACCGCACCTTCGCCGTAAGTTACAGGCTGCTGGGCCTCCTAAGTCTCCTCGTCATCGTCCTCTACGCCCACAAGTCCAACTCCGTCGCCCGCGTCAACGCCGGCCTGGTCCCGCTCGCCCTGGGCTTGCTTGTGGTCCCGGTCATGGACGCCGCTTACATCAAGGGAAGAGTCGGGTTGTACGATGGATTTTACGTCACCGTCGGTGTGGTCACGCTTTCGGGTCTCGCGGATGCGTTTGTGCAGGCGGGACTTACTGGGTCCGCCGGCGAGTTGCCCCGGCGCTATATGCAGGCGCTCGTTGCTGGCAGTGCTGGCTCTGGTAACTTTCTTCTTTCCCCTTTTTTGGTTTCTTTTTCTTTGTTTTAATGGTTATGGTGTGCTGAATCATGAATGCTAGCACTGAGCTTTTTTGCTTTTTTTCCTTTTTTCTTTTGGTGAAGACTCGGTATTTTACTGCCGCGGTCACTTATCAGCTACTTGACATATTTATCCTTCATTAAAAATTAATCATTAAATTTTTTTATATTCCTATAAAAAAACACATTACTCAGTTCAAAAAAAAAAACACATTACTACTCATTAACTAATATAATATATCAATTAATAATTAGTATTTCTATCCCTAATTTAAAACTAGTTTTAATTAACATATTTATATCCCCCCATTATATATATAAGATCTTTCAATTGTAGCGGAAGTCCATATTATAAGCAAATAGTGTTTGTAATTAAATTAAGTTCCTTAGGGTCCGTTTGGTTGCTTGGACTGTTAGTATAAGTCCATCTGGACTTAAACTGGCCTGGACTTGGACTGATTAGATTGGACTGAGACTATGTTTGGTTGTCTGGACTGTTATGATTGGACTTTGGACTAGTCCAAGCAGACCATGTTTGGTTGTACGTAGGTTGGACCTGAGCTAAGTGATAGAAATGACTAAAATACCCTTAGAATTGAAATTAGAAAAGATATTACCTATTGGAGTTAATATGTACACCACTCCATATTTTTATGAATTTTCATAATTTCCATATATTTTCACCATTTATATACCATATATTTTTTAATATATGTGTATTAAATAAATAAATTTTACTAAGTATTTTTAATAAATTTATAAATATTTGGAAGACACATGGGAAAGAGTGTAATAGAGGAAGAAGTTTATTGTAAATTACAATGACACAAATGACAAGTCGCAATTGCTATTTGCTCTGCGGCTTTGAGATGATATGATACAATCAAACACCAACATTCCAAATTTATTCTGCTATACTAGGCATCAAATGGACATTGAAGAAATTGTCACGCTAGATAGCCACTTATCACTATTGATAAATGACATTTCAGTAAACTTGCTCAACTGAGCAGCAGTGAGGTTCTTTTCCCAGGTCACTCGCTTGCTGGTGTCTGCTCCTGGCCCTTCATTATTGGACTTTACATATGTGATATCTCTCCTGCAATTGTATTAGAAGCCAACAGCTTAGTATAATAATCACACACTGCAGTCCTGATAATCACTAACTAATGATTTAAGGGTACAAAATTTATAGAGATATAAAACTATCTAAAAGACTTACTCGTTGGCAGCATATTTCCAAGCATGACAACCTGCTGGATGAGACGCCCCGACCCGTATTTACCGTATACAGTAAACACGTGCCGGAACTGTGACAACCCAGCCCAACAAGGCCTAGCATACAGTGTATAAAGCATAACCCTGGCTCAACAGCCCAAAAGCATAAACAACAATATGGCCCTACGGCCCAACATCAATAACATCAATAATAATGAAACTGGCCCAATGGCCCAACAACAATAACAATATGCACAGCGGAAGACTTAAACTCACTAACACTGTATGCGACACATGCAATCTATGGATCCAAGCCTGTCCAAGGGAAACGCTGCAGCCTGTCTGGAATGCACCAAGCCTGCACATGAAACAACTCATCCTACGGGATGAAACCCCGCAGGCGAGGGGTGAGTCCGAAACGCTCACCGACGAAAGATAAACAGTGATATATTCAACCATAACACTTTCGAAGTAAACTCAACAATCACAACAATAAGCACAAACAATCACATCACAAGGATACTACCATAACAACTGACATATACTACACGACAGAGGAATCCAACTCAAACAACACATCAGAGGAAACTCACTAAATCATATCTAAGCCATGACCATCTATACTGACTATACCATACACTAGTGCCCGATCAGGACACTTCAACTCTACCACATGAAGGGTAATCGACCCAGTCTCAACAGACTATACTACACACACTCTAGTCCTGACAGACTATACTCAACTAAGGTTCCTCATCGTATGTTGACTTACCGCTACTATGCTTGCTGATCATCCAACCCGGTACCAAAACAATCTCAACATCTCGTGAGCCTCGCTCACCGGGTAGCTGGCAACCAGCACGGACCATACCCAATCAACATCACAAACCGGTCCCCGGGTAGAATCACAACACAACACCGCAACAGCAGTCACCACAACAACTTGTAACCACAACATCAACAATACTCAATATCTGATCAAAACGACAGGAGATACTCATCCAACAATTATCAAAAGAAGCCAACAAGCAAAGGACAACTGGCAACCGATGCCCACGACAATGGGCTAATCACAACCAACGACAATAATTAACACCCGTAAACTGGCAACCTATGCCGACCACGGTCAACCGACTAAACTGAGGACTGACAACATCCAAAGGAATAATCATGAGACATCATGCAAATGAACATATCACAGCATAAACAATCACATCACAAGTAAATTACCATAACAACTATATCAAGACCAACGAATGCTTAATTATTTTTATTACCAATTTTATCTTCCGGGCCCCGTCACTGGACAAGCTAGGGTCGTACCTGGTTATTAACTAATTCTGGATGCCAGGCCCCACCACAATCCGGGATCAACATCCCCATATCTCAAAT
>JAKUCV010005746.1:27528-65060 GCA_028386065.3 Turnera subulata | reverse complement strand
TGGTTCAAACCGAGGTACTAAAATCTTCAAATAATAAAATTGAGATGGTTAAATACGGTTTTTTAGTTGAGGTACCAATTTATTTTCTAATTATAAATAATTTCTTTTTTAAAACTTATAATAATTTCAAACCAATCATAATTAATTAAATTTCATTTTTTCCCAATTTAATTCGAATTTATTAAACTCAATTTAATTCTTGGGTTGAACCTCTTCATTCGGGTAAGAAACGGGTGGGTAACCATTGGGATAGTGGGTTTGGACCCACCCTTGCCATGTGGACGACAAAACGACGCCGTATTGTTGTGATACGACGTCGTTTTGAGCGGCGGGCAGCAGGTCAAAAAAGGGCAGAATCCATGTCAGCATATACCCAGCCCGAGACCCATGACTGACCTGCCCGTTAAAAGTCCAGGTACATGATTGTCTCGAGAAAAATTGTAGGTACATGATTGTCTCAAACCATAAAATATGGATACCATCCGTACCAAAAACCCTAATTTGAGCGTCAGAATATCATCAGGGATCACAAATCATCCTAGGTTGCCTGGCTCAATTTAGATTATTTTGCAAGTTATTCTAAGTCTCTATTGGGTTGACACATTCCACTATCATCAATACTGATGGTTGATTTCTAAAAAAGTTATGCTTAACAACACCTTTTAATACGCTTTCAGATAAGAACGACTAAGAAACCATTGCAGCAGTCGTTGTTTGTGTCAAACATTTTAATCGTCAAATGTAACAACGAATGATTAAAAAGAAGAGAAAAAAACAGGCGTCTGACACATGGATATAATGGAAACAAATTTGGTTTTCTAACCTATATATAAAGAGTATTTTAACTAAAATAAGTTAACAATAATATGTTCCCTTTATTTGTCTCACATAGAGCAAATTGTTTTTGAGGGGATGAAATGTAGAGCGCATCTATAACAACCCATTTAGTATGAGGTTGCATTCTTTTCTATCCCATAATTGAATTAAATTACCGTTCAAAAAATATATTGAGTCGACGTCAATTATTTGTTATGAATGTAGTTTGGACTTTTTTGTTTTTGTTTTTGTTTAACTAATAATATTTTATTAATGGTTGTTGCAATTTGGAATTCTATTTAAAGAAGACAAAATATCCTCATTAATTTTATATAATTACAAAAAAAATCACATATAATAAAAAATGGTAAAATCAGTTAAAATAATTTAATCAAGATTTGATTTATACCAAAAATTAAAAATAAAATTCAATTCCTCCTTTTTCTTATAAAATAATTACATTTTATAAAATCATACCACACATATGAATATTAAATTTCATAATGAAGTGAAAATAAAGTTAGCGATGATTTTATATCTATCAAGCAGTACCATAAAAAAAAATGCAAGTTCATAAAAAACAAAAAGTTACCGATGAATTTAATTCCAATATAGATTGTCATACCAATTAAAGGCGCCGTTGGAGATTCCTATTGCATCAATCCAGCCACTGAAATGAATTGAAATCCCCCATACGGGATTTCATTAAAAAAAATAAAAATGACCAAAAAAAAGGAGAAACTTGCCATTAAATACAATCCAACTAGTGACGTTAACTTTTCCAGAAAGCAACCACTTCGCCAATTTTTTCTTTTCTCTGCAACAAGAAGACAGAGCATCCATCAAAATCCTCCACCCAAAGCAGACGCAATCTTCCTGCCATGGGTTTCTCCGCCGCACCTACACTCACTGGGGACACCGAAACCACCGTCCTCTTGCCCACCACCACTACCGCCCATCACTATAAAGTCCCTAAAGACACATTCCACCTCGCCTACATCATCTACTTCACTCTAGGCTTCGGCTACCTCCTCCCTTGGAATGCCTTCATCACCGCCGTCGACTACTTCTCCTTCATCTACCCCGATGTCTCCGTGGACCGCACCTTCGCCCTCAGTTACATGCTCGCCTCCCTCCTCTGCCTCCTCGCCGTCGTCCTCTACGCCCACAAGTCCCACGCCGGCGTCCGCATCAACGTCGGCTTGCTCCTCCTCGCCTTGGCCTTGCTCGTGGTCCCTATCATGGACGCCGCTTACATTAAGGGAAGAGTCGGGTTGTACGATGGGTTTTACGTGACCGTCGGTTCGCTCGCGCTTGCGGGGGTTGCTGATTCGTTGGTGCAGGCCGGCCTTGTTGGGTCCGCCGGAGAGTTGCCCGTGCGATACATGCAGGCGGTTGTTGTTGGCACTGCTGCCTCCGGTAACATCATCGTATTCTTTCTTCTAAACAACTTTATTCACCTCGTGCTCTGCAAAGTATTACTAGTGATAAACAAGTTACTATCTGATGGGAGTTTATATATTATACCATGTTTGTGACTTCTTTCTTACAATGTTTGATCTAATATATACGTTAACTCCATATTTTAACATCAATAACCATGTTTATTCTGCAAATTACAAAAAAAAAAAAAGAATTTCTACCTTCCTCTAGGAATTGACTATAATCTATTGTCATTTCTACAATTAACATAATTAAGGACCAAATAATAATTATAATACATAATTCTCTGTTTTTTACTGCTAAAAAACTAAATATAATGTCATTTTATCTCCAACATAAATTCAGAACAGGGATTGAGAAAACTCCACATCTTATTGTCATTTTTATGATTAACTAAAAACAACAAAAAAAGTCAACCTTAGTCTAATTGGTGAGGATTGGTTCCCTCCAAGGGAGAGAGATCCACCACCAAGGTACCTGATCCTGATTGAGATCACTCATGGCAAAGCCACACTGCACATAGAAAACCATAAGAAGAAAAAACACAACAAAAATTCATCCAAAAAGGGGAAAGAAACGCACCACTTGATATCCAAAATTGTTTTGCATACATGTAACTACTTTGACACCAAGTTTCTCAAAATTCAAAATTATACCGTAACCAAAAACTATGCTCTTGTTATAAATTTGATGTTTAATGAGAATGTTTTTGCTGTTTGATCAAGAAGATGAAGAAGATAAGAGGAAGAAACACAGGAGAAAAGCGTCATCCAAGCTCACTCTTCATTCGCTGTGTATGCCTCAATATATACAGGTAAGTAGGTAAGACAGTATTCACTATACACAACGTGTTTTATAACACTCGCCCTTGAATACTGTTGTACTTTGAGTAGAATACATTTTTGGAGCAACTGCCTCATTAAAAACCTTACCAAGAAAAATTCAGTGGGATAAAAACTTGGTGAAGAAAAAAAGAGTGCAGTGCGTATTCTACTCCCCCTCATTTTGGCCTCTCTTGATTTCTTGATGTCAAGGCATGTCAATCTTCTTTGTCAATCCTTTGATGACATATATGATCCATCCGATCACTTTTGATACATCACTCCTTTAATTGGGAAATGCAGGCAGCATTATCTTCATAATTTGTTGTTGGTGCATCTTCCTTACTATCATTTCCATGTGTCTTGAGTATGTAGCATCTTTGGAAGTATCCAAGCACTGTCTCGACTAGCTTCATTTATAATAATAATTTCTGCATTATTGGTAGCATTTTGTGCTTGTCATGATACTTAATTCATGTATCAGCTTGAGTTTTATGTGGATCAAATCAATAACCTGCACCTGCAAAACAAACTATATTTTCTTCGGGTTTACAGGATTAATATAATGCCATATCTTATTATATCCCGAAGATAAAAGCATAGCCATATCTTGCCAATAGGCTTATGGCAGAAGCTTCAGGCTTCATGCTACTAGCAATATGATATGGTACTTTAGGACCATATGGTACCAGCCTAATTCCTTTATGAGATCTTTCTTCTCAAATTCTTTCTGAAAATATAGCACGGTATTTGGAAGCTTCTTCAAGAGTTCCAATAATATTTAAACACAAAAAATAGAAATGCATATATAGATATGAGACGTTAACATAAGCAATAATAAATTTATGCATGTACTTTATACTATGCATACTTAAAATTATTTAAATCATGTAAAAATAAATTCAGTTTAATTTTTCTATATTCCCAGGAATTAGTTGCTTCAAGCAACTTGAATCCTTCAGAGATTCTCATGCATATGTCATGACTTATGGATCCATAGAAATAGGCTGTAATAGCATCTATTTGATGCATTTCTAATTCTTTTCACATTATGCCAGACTTACCAAAAAATAATTGCATCCGCGACAGGGGAGTATATCTATCTCCTCACAATTAATACCAAGTCGTTTGGGTAAAACCTTGTGCGATAAGCCGTGCTTTATATCTCTCTATTATAATTCTCTTTTTGCACAAATACCTATTTTCAATCGACTGGTTCCACACCATCTGGTGTACGGACTACAGGTCCGGATAGTATCTTGCTTCACAAGCGATTCTAACACAGCCTTAATCACGTTTCTCAATTTGGCCAATCATACTGCGCCTACATTTATCAATAGAAGTAGGTTCATGATCCTCATATTATTTCAAAATATTTAGCGCTATATAAAATAAATATTCCGTCGACGGTTATTTCACGTCGGTTCCATCTTATTCCTGACACTGTAATTTAGATCTCATCATGCTCATTTATTTCAGGTACCTGAGTTATTTCTGGAACTTTATCAATTTGTGTCAGAAAACCTCTTCTGGAGGATTTTCCTCTTCTTAAGGACTTTTAATTCAAACCTCTACTAGAGGCCTTATTTCCTTACTGGGGCCATCTTATCACTTTGCTCCTTTTTCTCTATCGAGAATTTCTTTTATTTTAGAACCGAGTATAATCTATAGATTCATTTGCATACTTATATTGTTCTTCAGGAACATCAATCTAAACAGGAGCATTTGCAGCTGGTATATGGTCACACTTAATTTAAATGTGTCTGGCAATTGCATATCAATTTTCCTGCAAATGAATCATCTTTTGAACTTCAGGTTCATACTAATTTATTCGAGGATCAAAAACTAGATATTGATAAATCATTTCAATGATCTCTTATCTCTTGATCCAGCTACTTATTCTCTCCTCCTGATGTTGGGTAAAACATCAATTAATAAGCAAATCTTACTATAAATAAATTTCCAATCTCCTGTCATAGGTTTCAATTACTTTTGTAATTTATGGAGATACATACCCAACGTAGATTCCCAATCTTCTTTAAAGACCAATTTCATAATACTGTGGTGGAGCATTATATACTAAACAACCGATGGTCCAAAGATGGGAGATACTCAGTATGTGACCATTAATCAATTAAATGGGGAGATCTTATCATGTTGGCTTGATGCACTCAAGCGTTGCTGCATATAAAATACCATTTTCTCAAGCAATAATATTTCATCAATGGTCCTGCAATCAATTGTCAATGTTCCCCCAGATCTGTTTGGGTTTATTGCCATTGATATACATTATCCATTGAAGAAATATACCAGCATTATCTAGACATATAGTCTAGTAACATAAGTAGGGACATATACCTGCAAGTGGCTTAATTATTAAATTAGTGCGCACAATGCCAACTTGCGTTACACAATAGACCATCTAGTCGATGCATCGTAAAAATTACCTAGATGGTTAACACAACGGATTTATCAGTCTGCGTTCATGTCCCTGAATCTTTCTCAAACTTGCTGGTGATACTAGGCCATTCTCATCTTAGGAAGGCTGGGTAATAAGTTTTGCAGCAAACAAGCTCATGGAAATTCATTGATTGTAAAAACTTCTGATTTTTCAATCAATTTCGTGCATCATAATTGATCCGGGATAGCCCAACCGGTCATGCCAAACAATATGTCCATGTACCAACTTCAAGTCGGTGCCAGCTCCAGGCTGGATAACTTGGAAAAATTATTTACCAGCTTCTGGCTGGTGCATACTAGCTATATATTAAATATCTATCAGTCAACTTCTAGTCGGTCTCAGCTTCAGGCTATATAAACTTGTATATTTAAACACTTAAAATTGCTAGCTTCAGGCTAGAGCATTTCAGCTTCTGGCTGGATATGGTAAGTTTAATAACTTAAATTGCTAGCTTCAGGCTGCAATATATGTGCCAATATCAAGCTTATATCTGCTACTCATGTCGGAAAAAATTAGAATTATTGAGCAATAATTAATGTAGTGGCAAATATTTCCAAAAGCAAATCCTCGAGGATTGGAAAGCTTTGGAATTTTCTAAAAAATAATTCAAATTACCGAGAAATCTTCTGGATCTTTTCGGAGATAGAAAGATGGTCCATATATGAAAACTGTCACCTAGCTGTCTAAGCTCAGGCTATAAGAAATGGGAGGGGGAGAGATATGTGATGGAAACATACAGAAAAACATTAACAAGATAAAACATGCCTTCCCCCTATACCGTTTTCTTTGTTGAGGGTGCCAATCTAGGAAGGAGGAATAGACTAGCCTATAGCATGGTGAATGAGCAGCAGGAGGAACTGCCGAGTGAACTCGCAAGAATTCCTCGTTTAGTTTTTGTTGACGAGCTTTACTCATCTAGGTTCTTTGTGACTCCTATGGAAGAGACTTTCTTTCTAGAGGACCAAAGCAATCTAAGGGCTTCTTTTTATAGTTCGGCTAACTCTATTATGTTTTTCATATCTGATAGAATGCAGGAATTCCAGTTAGAGCCTACTTGTCAAATTCTGAATCAGAGCAGCTATTATCAGGTTTCTATGATGGCTCGGAGTATCCCGAGGGTTTTTGGGTTATCGCCTACATGGCCCAAGGTACGACTTTTATTATGGAATTGCAGGGGAGTGGCCAGGAGATCCCAAGATTTTGTGCGTACCTTAAGAGATCTGAAGAATTAGTACAAGCCCAACATGGTACTGATTACTGAAACCCTGTGGCAACCAGCAGAGAATCATGGAGTAATACCACTCCGTTTTCCTCCAGCAAATCGGTTTGAGCTACCTGGAGAAAACAACGTGGGTGGTATGTGGTTCTCCTGGAACGATAGTGTTAGGGTCAACATCAATAACGAAGCCCAGAGTTTTAGGGTCAATGTTGTACCCAATCGATAAATAATTATTTCAACTTATGTATGAGAACAATTCCTCTATGTGAATGTTCTCCTTGTAATGAATCCCATATGCAATAATAATATGCATGTTTTCCCCCTTTGCCATTATAATCTCATCCACGGCCATAAGGACAAATTAATAATATTGTCTTATTCGCTTCATGGAATAGAGCAGAGTCGATTTAATGGATCCGTAACAATTTCTTTAATTACTGTAAACAAGAATATTTTGTACTCTTCAGGAGTTTATGCTCTTCCACAGCGTAAGTATATGATCCTCTAGATCATATTTACACTTGTGTTCTTCACAGTATAGGTATGCAACAGTATTCACATACAGTGTTCCTCTCCCCCTTGAAAGCTGTTGCATTTTTGGGTAGGTGAAATATTGCTCTTCAGGAGCATATTAAAAACCCATGCTCTTCTGGAGCGGATTAGTTTACTTATATATGGATAATTTCCGTTTATTAATTTCGGAATACATTGTTGCATTGTCTTCAGGACAAATGCCCGGGTCATTATTCGAGAAAACAACAAATCCATGTACATATAAAAAGAATTAGGCAGCAATAAAGATAAACATAAGGTAATAAATATAACAAAAATAATAAAACTAAACATAAAAAAAATAAATTAATCAATATATGTCAACTTGCACCTTCAGGGTAAGCAAGAATAATATTTCAATTTCGTGGTCATTATCTTGACCAATTATGGTATCATCAACATTACATTTGTCCTTCAGGGACACGCATTTGCTTCAGGTGCGTACACTTGTATTTAAATTTCGTGAGAGTAACCATCTTCTATTGGTCAGTCAATGTCCAACTTCTGGTGGTCATATAAAGATGCAGGACCTTTTGGCAGTGAGACTTCCGGTCTTTGGTGCATTTTTGAGTCTTCTGGACTCTTTCATTTAGTCTTCCAAACTATTTAATGCCCATGATGAATTTCTTCCGAAAATTTTTGAGGGCCCAAAATCAAATAACATAATTAAAAGACTTAATTAAAATAAATAAACAGGGGCCTTTTGTTAATTACCCCAATATAAATGACAGAAAATTAAAATTGATGGGCCTAGTACGAGCCCAAATTAAACATAAGTAAAATTAAAAGCAAGAAATTTAAATACAATGGGCCTTTTAATAGCCCAATAAATAAATAACAGGAAATTAAAAATGATGGGCCTTGTACGAGCCCAAGCAAAACATAAATAAAATTAAAGGCAAGAAAATTAAATGCAACGGCCCCTTTTAATAGCCCAAATGTAAATAAAATAAAAACATAAAAATATGCTTACTCGATAAATCTTTCAATAATAATATATATAATATATCGTACTAATATCCGGTTACTATTCCGGTATATATATATCCTTTTAAGTTTTGTTTTCCCAATTTTTCTTTTTGCAAATATATTTTTTCCAGATTTTTTCCGGACTGGGCCAAGTCCAAGCCCAGCCCAGCAGACCCAGGAGCCCAAGGCAGTAGGCCCGCAGCAGCCAGACAAGCCTAGGCCCGCGCAAGACCAAGCCCAGACCAGCAGGCCCAGCGCAGCAGCCCGACCCATGAGGCTACTGACCCAACTGGTCAGCCCAACCATACTCGGGTCATCCACGACCCGTGGCTGTTGCTGCTACTGCTCATCTTTTGCAGCGGCGGCGACGGTGGGTGACGGGCGGCGTGAGCACGGGCGGCACGAGCACGGGAGGAGCGACGAGGGCGCGGAGTGAAGGTCATGGTGGTGGTCGGGTCGAGCTCGGCCACGGGGAGGAAAGGGACCCGAGGCAGAGCAGAGGCAGACCCGACGGGTCTTTCGGGTTGCGGGCGTCGCCGCCAGGTCTTCACCTCCTGGTGGCGCGTCCGGCGGCGGAAGGTGGCGGGGAAGGTGTCGGCGAGATGGCGACGGCGCGGGGAAGGTGCCGGGGAGGGTGGTGTCGTGCACGGCGGCGCGGGTCGTCTTGGGGTGAACAGTGACCCGAGTTGGCAGCTTTGCTTGGTTTCTGTTTTTTTTCTTTCATTTTTTTTTGCAAAACAAAACGAAGCAAAACGAAGCTCGGGGTAGAGACGAGCTCGTGCTGATAACGTGTTATAAATTTGATGTTTAATGAGAATGTTTTTGCTGTTTGATCAAGAAGATGAAGAAGATAAGAGGAAGAAACATAGAAGAGAAGCGTCATCCAAGCTCACTCTTCATTCGCTATGTATGCCTCAATATATACAGGTAAGTAGATAACACAGTATTCACTATACACAACGTGTTTTATAACAGCTCTTGCTTAATCGTTCTTTTTCTCGACAATAAATCTGCTCAAACTAGGAGCTTATTTGTACATTTAACCTCCATATGAGAGTATTTTAATCCAGCTCAAGAAAGAAGAGTACTTTAATTGAAATAACGTAACAATAATGTCTCGCACATGCAACCAAACATTGGATTGGAGGATGTAAAGTAAAAGTGTAAAGTAGGACCCGCTAAAAAGAATCTTATCGTTTCCAACTACTGAAACGCAGTCGTTCTCTGACACGAACTAAACCACTTCCCATTTATCTGCAAGTCCACCCAACCAAAACACACAAATCGGTCAAATCCTTGATCTTTTTTTTTTTTTTTTGTAAAAAAAAGAGAAAAAACAAATAAACCAGAGGTAGACCCGGACCTCGCGCGATGGGTCTCTCCGCCACACCGGCAGTCACTGCCGACACCGAATCCACCCTCCTCTTGTCCACCACCAGCGCCGAAACCGCCCCCCAGAAAGTTCCCAAAGACGCATTCCACTTGGCCTACATAATATACTTCGTCCTGGGCTTCGGCTTCCTCCTCCCCTGGAACGCCTTCATCACCGCCGTTGACTACTTCTCCTTCATCTACCCGGATGTTCCCGTCGACCGCACCTTCGCCGTCAGTTACATGCTCGTCGGCCTCGCCTGCCTCCTCCTCATCGTCTTCTTCGCCCACAAGTCCCACGCCATTGTCCGCATCAACGTGGGTTTGGTCCTCTTCGTCCTCGCCTTGCTTGTGGTCCCGGTCATGGACGCCGTTTACATCAAGGGTCGAGTCGGGTTGTACAGTGGGTTTTACGTCACCGTCGGTGCGCTCGCGCTTTCGGGTCTCGCGGATGCGTTGGTTCAGGCCGGCCTTGTTGGGTCTGCCGGAGAGTTGCCTGGACGCTATATGCAGGCGGTTTTTGCCGGCACTGCTGGGTCCGGTAACATTCTTCTCCAAATCAACACTATTTACTTTCCATTTTTTTTATTTTAATACTGTTAAACATGCTAAGTCCGAGGTTCACTTACTAGTTACTTTCAATTTTCTCTTCAAAGATCTAAATCATATTGGGCGTGCGGATGTGTTCCAAAATTAGTAATAAGAAGCGGGAAGTTCCTATTTTGGGAGTTTGTTTCTATGTTGCATGTCTTGTTTCAACTATTTTCTTTTGTTTGAATGCAGGAGTGCTTGTGTCGTTTCTTAGGATCTTTACCAAAGCTGCCTATCCACAGGATGCTCGTGGCCTGAGAAAAAGTGCAAATCTTTACTTTGCTGTTGGGATTGTGGTTATGGCGGTGTGCGTTGTCTTGTACAATGTGGCACCTAGGCTGGCTGTCATCAAGTACTATACGGACTTGAAAATTCAGGCTGTGAATGAGGAAAGAGAGGAGAAAGGTTCTCTAACTGGTGCTCGCTGGAGATCGACGCTGTGGGATATTTTTTGGGGTGTCAAGTGGTATGGGATTGGGATTTTGCTTATCTATGTAGTGACTCTGTCGATATTTCCGGGGTACATAACCGAGGATGTGCACTCTGAAACTCTCAAGGACTGGTATCCAATCCTCCTCATTACTGCCTACAATGTGTTTGACCTGGTTGGCAAGTCATTGACTGCTCTCTATCTACTTGAGAATGCAAAGGTTGCCATTGGAGGTTGTTTCGCAAGATTGCTCTTTTTTCCACTCTTCTTAGGCTGCCTCCATGGCCCTCGATTCTTTCGGACGGAGATTCCAGTGACTATCTTGACCTGTCTTTTGGGACTTACTAATGGCTACTTGACGAGCGTCTTGATGATTTTGGCTCCTAAGACTGTCCAGTTACAACACGCAGAAACTGCTGGTATTGTGATGGTGCTGTTCCTGGTTATTGGTCTGGCTTCTGGATCAGTTGTATCTTGGTTTTGGGTCATTTGACAAGTTTGTATGAAATTGGACATATACTCTTAGCTCGGTTGCAGATCCCAAAATCGGGGCTGGGATGGGTTGCTGCAATTATGTTTCCATCCTGTAAAGCTGTGTACAATTTGAACTTTGTTCAGCTGTATAATTATTCTGTTTCTTGATGATCCCTGGCATCATCTTTTCTTTCTTCTTTCCTCTTTTCTTTTCTGTTTGTAAAGAGGTATCCAAGGCTGTCTTTCTCGAGAACTAAAGATCAGCTTCATTAATACTTCAACAATAGGAAGCTAAAGAAGAAGCTTGATCTGGATCCAATTTCCTGATGACAAAGGTCATTGTTAAAATGTGATGCCAGAACAAAAATGCTCTAGGTAAATACTGGATTGTTCAGTCACTCTGTAGGTGCTGATCCTCGTTCACTTGCAGGAGTACTTGCCTTAACATAAATGACGGTTATGCTGTGTTCAGTTCAGTGTGTTTTAGTTATGTATGTCTCGTCTTCTCTTCCCTTTTCCTTGCCCACTGGCATACTACCATGAGATACGGCATGCAGACTTGAATTAGATTGGACTGGATTGAGCGTGTCGATTTTATATAGTCTCAGCGAGTAGAGCTGCCTTTTTATAATGATATGTTTGACTAGATTGGACTGGATTGAGCATATCGATTATATAGTGATTATGTAGTCTTAGTGAGTAGAGCTGCCTTTTATAATAATATCTTTGACTACTACATTGGAACATTGGATTGGAACACAGGTGGACCTCCTCTGATGGATAAGAGAAACAAACATTTTCCAGTTGGTTTCGAGTGATTCTTTCTTCTGACACTTTGATTTCTCTAAACAAGGTCGGGAAGGTCAGGAGTTTTAGCGTATGGTGAATAGATCGACCCGGCTCAATCTGAATAAAACCAGTGGGAGTACTAGAGGAGTACTAGACTTGAAAGAAAGAAAGAAAAAGAGAGGGTTCTTATCCAAACATCCTTATCCACACCCATCAATACACCCCACGACTGTCATTCACAATTTCACATACCTACCGCTTTGGTTCCTCAGTCATCAGTATGCAATTAAATTCTCTACAAAGACTAAAAGCAATGAGTAGTTGTAGTGGAGGCAAGGCAAGGGAGGGGGCGAGAAGCACGTGACAAAAAGTTGTCCAAATTCGGCCGTAAACGCCAACACAACAAGACCAACTTTATTAAGAGCGGTTACAGGAAGGAAGCCGTATTCGTCTCACCTCCAGGCATGAGCATCGCGTTTTAATTGGCTTTTTTTTTTAGTTATCGAAGAAGAGAACCATATATTATGGACGGACCCAATCTATGTGTGTAACTAGAAACACTCCAATTAATTATCATCACTAGCATCGTTTCTATGTCTGTCTGTCCTTCAATGCAACTGGGATCTGTTTTAGTTACAGATTCACCCTTTGATCTCTCTTCTCTACTCTATTGAATGTTAGATTTGTTTTGTTTTTACTATAAAAAAGGTACTACTAGCTTAGATAGAGGAAGTCCAACGTTAGTTCAAAGATTTCAAATGTACGAAAGCAGCACGTATGTTACGCAACTGCATTGATTAGGACTAGGAATACGCTTTTTCTTGGTCGAACAATAATAACTACTGCACTCAAGCTCGCGGGATGCGTAACTCCCTGCTTGGTAGGGACTCCATTGACCAAAAACAAAAGAGACAGTTCGTAGAAGACTGTAAAATACTAAAATGCGAAATGTAGGGATAAATCAAAATGGAACCAAATGAAATGAGCGTGAAAAATTCATGCGTTGCGTTGCGTTGGTGTACGGGTGGAGGGTGGGTATTGTATTAGTAAGACACTAAGACAGACAGAGTAGACAGTGTTTGCCTGTGTGTGTTGTTGGCGAGTAGTGGTTAAGAGTAACCGCCCAAAAGTCACATAATTTGTCCGGTATGAAATAATGACGTCCCTTGTACCCATTGGACCATTGGCTGGGAGTGGATGGCGTGGGTTGCGCATCTAACATCTTTAACCTCAGGACAAAACACCCCATTTCACGACTCACGATGGGAAAAACACTAAATAAATAAATAAATAAATATAAACACACACCAAACAGTACTTACTATTCACATCAGTAGAACGCAAATCGTGTTTCTTTTTTTTGGGGGGTGGGGGGTGGGCATACTTGTTCGTTCGTTCTACATCTTCTGGGTGAGTTGGAGTAAGCGTGTTCAGTAAGTGGTCTCGATCAAAATCTCCATGTTACCCTTGGGGAAAGGGACGTTGCCACGACGACAACCTCAAAGTACAGACAAGCATGCATATATGCAAGAAAAGAAACACAAACAAACACCCCCCCCCCACCCACCAAACTCTTCTTAACCCTTAACCACCTCCTCCCCGACCCGACCCCCCAAACAAATCCAAAACAACCCTCCGCCAAATTAATGACGATTTCCCGGATAAAACATAACTAACGACGCCCTACACCTCGCGTAACTAACGAGCCCATTCCCGTCATTTCCGTCCGAAACCCCCAAAAAAACCCCCCCGGTTTTTCGCCAGTATCGAGAGAGAAGAAGAAACGTAAACAAAAGAAAAGGAAAGAAAAAGAAAAGAAAAACACCAGCCCAATGCTTCTTCGCTTTCTTCTCTCTCTCGCCTTCTTCCATTCTAGACCCAACAACGCAAGACAACCAACAGAATCTAGTCCTCCATTTCAGTCCTCTTTGGTCATTTCCATTTCCCCCCACTCACTCACTCACTCACCCACCTCCTCCTCCTCCCCCGCATTCTCCACAGTCGGTGAAGGAATTGCCGTTCCCGTTTCTCCCGGGGAGGCTTTACGTAGCTTATTATAATGCTCTTGGCTGCAGGGGATCGCCGCCCCCCGAATCTTTTGACGAATTCTTAAAGGTTGCTTCTCTCTGTTTTTTTTTTTGTTTGTTTGTTTTTGGTTTTAGAGCTTAGCTGGCTGTATCATCCCGAGCCGAGATGGAGGAGGAGCTAAACGGCTATGGTTCGAAGCTCGAGGAGGAGGAGGAGGAGGAGGAGGAGAGCCCTAGTAACCGCGCGGTGCCGTTCGACATCGATCTCAACGAGACGCCTATCTGCTCTCCCCGTGAGGCGGCGCTCGCCGTCGCCGGAGATGACGGTGCTCGCTCCGAGGCGGCTGACGGGAGCGGGAAAGGTAAAGTGGTGCTCCTGGACATCAATGCCTTGCCCAGCGAGCAAGACGGAGAAGAAGTAGAAGAAGAAGAGGAAGAGCAGAGTTGTAAATTGGTTAACTACTTTGGGTATGGTTTCATGTCTCTTCTCCATTGGAGAGTTAAGTCTATAGTTTTCATTTCAATGGCGTGGTGATTTTTTTCTTTTCCGGCGCAGTTAACTTTACAAAATCCTTAAACTTGCTTCGTTTTTTCTTTTTCTATAAAATAGAAAACGAGTTAAAACTATGGTTTAAGTTTAATTTCTTGTGCACTTGGCCTATAAGAAAATGGAATCTAAGTTTAACCCCTGGCTGGAAATATTTATGAGATATAAAACCTAAAGTACAGCCTAAGTTCTTTTTTTTTATGGTTTATTTTCCCTCTTAATAAGGTCATTTTCGGAACAATTCAACTTCATTCCAAACTCAGAGCCCTGAAGTTGAACTTCATTCCAAATTAGCCGACAATTGAAGCTTTCTTCTTCTACTCCTATTTCTTTTTCTTCCTTGAGTGAAAAGACTCCTTTAAACTTTGGGGAGCTCTGAATGAGTTGCCCAGTTAAAAACACGACAATTCTGGAAACATTTAGTTGCTATTTCTCGGTCAGTGCTGTCCAATTCTTTCAGTGGTTTCGGTGTGAAACTCGTCCTTGCAGGTAGTGACAGTGTGTGTTGGAAAACTGGCTCTCCCGCTTTTTTCCCCATCCTTTTTATGCCAAATTTGGCGCAAGATTTTCTCTTCCTTCTTTTCTCTTTTTTGGTTTTAGTAAGTTGGCACTCTAGCTTTCCTATTTTAGTTTGTTTTTGCTAAATTCTCCAGAGTTTGAGAGGCATTTAAGCTGAAATGACCCCTTATGGTGGTTGATGACCCTTCACAGTTGATAATAGTGTGGTGTGGTGTGGTGTTAGGGTTTGTTTTATATGCATATGAATGTTGTTAGAGTTGCATATTCTTTCATGTTATTGCTTAAACGTTTTCTGCAATATGTAGAGTGCATCGTGTGGGTGAGACTTCTTCTGCTGGGGACTCGAACAGTACCGCAGTTACAGGGTCTAATTTATTTGCTTTGGGGAATCACTTTGATCTTACGAAGACATCTGGCAGCATGACAAGCTTTGCCATGTCATCTCCTGTAGATATTATACAGCCGAGATTAAACTATGATAGAAATTTGATAGAGGCAGGTATGGATTATGTGTTTATGACAAAGCATTGGGCAAGTGATTACTCAACACATGCATTACCATTTCAAAATCTGAGCGAAAAATTCTTGCAAGCTTTAAGAGAGTATGTTTTTAACAACAACGGGATACTGGAAGATGGTTGGCATGTGGAGTTTTCTTACTGTCAGAAGAGATGCAAGACTCTTGCAGTATACTGTTCGCCGGATGGAAATAGGTTTGAGTCGATGTTAGACGTTGCCTGTCATCTTGGTTTGGTGTCAAATTGCTACCCTTTGATGCCTCAGGAAAGAAGTGACAAGTTTGTATTTGTAAGGAGTGGGTTGCATTTAAATAAAAGAAGTTGTGAGGAAAGTTTCAAAAGCAGTTTCTGTGGGGAGTTATCATTAGGCACGGTAACCATGGGTGCTGAGGCCTGCCAGCTTAGGAGTAATTTGATAGCCACAGGCGCCAGGCCAGAAGGGAATGGTGGTTGCGATTCTTTGGAGCATAACGTTAGTATGCTGCCCCTTATCTTTAACTTTGTTAACTTTTCTACCCTTTCTATTGGCTTTATACCACATTTTTTTTTTATCATGTCTGTATATTCTGTAGTAGTTTTATCAATGGTCTAAAAGATCTCATGATTTTGTGTAACTGATTTTCCAGGATGAATTCCCAGTCCAGTTTGAAGATTTTTTTATTCTTTCTGTGGGGGAAGTTGATCCACGACCCTCTTATCATAATGCAGCCCAAATTTGGCCTATAGGTTACAAATCCAGTTGGCATGATAAGATTACAGGTTCTCTTTTTGTATGCAACATATCAGATGGTGGTGACTGTGGTCCAGTTTTCCAGGTTCAGCGATTTCCATGTTCTGCAAAACCCATCCCTATTGGGTCAACAGTCCTGTCCAGGCCGAGCTTTGGCGCTGAGAACAGGAAAGTCAGTACCATTCATGATGTGGATGTTTTTGAGGATATAAATGTTGAGATGATGTTCTCAGAGAGTAGTCCCCCCCATCTGGATTTCGATGTTATGCATAGTGCTGGATATGAGGCACATGATGTATACAATTCTCAACCAATGTGTGAATCACAATCCCAAAATATTGCAAAACAATCAACCAATCATAAAAGATTCGGTGATGAGATTGGTGAGTTTCAAGTGGAAGGGAGATCATCATCTTCAGTGTGGAGGATGGTGTCAGAAAATCTTGTCCGTGCTTGCCGCGAAATCTACCAGCGGAATGGTGTATGTAAATTTTGTTGCAGCCATGACACATCTGGATGGTGTCCTTCATGTGTAATCCTTGATAATGTCCGTGCAATTGAATCTACTAATTCATTGGCTAAGTTTTGCCATACCTCTGGCCCTTTTGATATCCCATGTGAAATCCACAGCAGCAATGAGCTTACTAATTGTTCTGAAGCACTGGGCAAGTGGTTAGACCAAGACAGATTTGGATTAGATGTAGCATTTGTGCAAGAAATAATAGAGCAACTTCCAGGTGTTCATGCCTGTGTAGACTATACATTCCTTAATAAAAGATGTAAAAAGTCTGAATTGCATACTGTTGGAAGTGGCTTTCTTCTGGCCAAGAGGAAGAGTGATGCAAGAGATGAGAGGGAAGCAGATGGTACACTTAGAGGATGTAAAAGGCTTCGGAAGCAGGCAGCTCAAAGGTGTCCCCCGGGCAACTTTTTGAGCTCCAAGTTGCCTATAGATATGATTGGCGACGTTCTTGAGGTAATTGTTCCTCTGAAACCTGCTGCAAGTTAGTGGGATATTAATATGTTATGTTCCAGACCTGATTGTTCTTGCTTTTCATTTCATGTGTTTAGTCATGGGAGTTACTATGGCGCTTTTCTGGAGTTTTTGGACTGGAAGAGGCTTTCTCATTTAAGGAACTTGAAGATGAACTTATAGACTGTTCCTCCGACGTTAGAGGTTCTTCTGTTTCTATGGCAAATGAAATGAGTCAGCATGCATTGAGCACAGATGAAACAGAACCATCCTCGGCAACTGACAAAAAGAGACGGGCACCTGATGCCTCTAACTCATGCCGTGGCAGAATTTTGACCAAAGCTCACTGCTCACTGCTGAAAGTACTCTTCACTGAGCTACAGCCTAAGTTATCAGCTTTTATGGATCCTACTCTGGAAACTGGAGAATCTAAGCCAAGGAAAAGAAGAAAGAAAGAAGCTGATAACTTAACTTTTGCCAAGAAAACAATGCTCGATTGGCTGCCAATTAATGAGCTTACTTGGCCAGAACTAGCTCGAAGATACATGTTAGCTGTCTCACTCGTAGGAGGAAACCTTGATTCTGTGGACATTTTGAACCGTGAGAGTTCTAAAGTGTTCAATTGTTTACAGGGTCATAGTGGTCCACTTTGTGCTTCTCTTCCTGGAGTGGCTGGAATGGAGGCTGATGCACTGGTAGATTGGCTCCCATTTTCTAGTCTTTTCTGTGGTTATAAAATTTACCTTTTTTGACTTTCTTAAATTTAATGCCCCTTTTAAATAGGTTTAAAATATTTTTTTAAATGATAATTAAGCTATTATCACGAATTATTAGGGCCTGAACAATGTTGCCGATCAATACATTGTTATACATATTTTTCTCTGGTGCTTGATTGCCCTCTTCTAGCATTTACGACATTGATAAAGTAGCCAATGTGTGCACCATTCCTGCATCATGGTGAACCACAACCGTACAGATATATTGCTTGAACAAATTGGAACGGATCACATACTTTTGTTATTTTGCACTTGCATCATTTGGTGATCAATGACAGTATAGAACTCTGATTCAGTGACCCTCTTTATTGTTCCTTCTTTAAAGAAATCCCTTATTTTTCTCCTAATAGGATACATTTACTGACAAATGTAGGCCTGATGATTTGCACGTAGAAGGAAAGTTTAGATTGATTATAATGGTGATCGATGAACTCACTGTGAAGGAGAATATTCCTTGAATCGTTAGCTTAGGTTTCATTCAAGCTCAAGAAAGTCACTAGATGATTAGCTCCGCCAAAGCCATTCATGAGTCCTAACTCATTAACTTTTCTTAACTTTACCTCTAAAATTTGTTTATCCTGCTTTGTAGTTAAATTTCCTGTCATTGCCCTTTAAATTAATAATTTCTGCTAGTACTCTGAATTAAACCAGTGAAAGTTTGAGCTGTGACCTCAGCTGCTTGGAGTGCAAGTATACTTCTGGTTCATGGTATGTCATGGGAGCATTGGCCTTTGCACATAGTGCCATGCGAGCTATAGCTTACGTATACATGCACGTATGTGCATTCATAAACAGGACATTGCGGTGAACGGAGACCATGATGAAATATTAATACATATGTGAACTATATTCCTATATATAACATTCTTTTTTTCCCCCACAGTTTATACCTATTGCTGACAGATGTGGAACGTTACCTTGTAAATTCTGATATAGTAATTTCAGTTTACTCCAGTTCTTAAATGAGGAATAAGTCATTCTCTTGTTCCAAGTTTTTGATAAAATATATGTTCTTTTGCTAATTTCTTAATACTAAGATTTCTTGTTTACTTGATTGGTCATGTGTAACTTGAAAATTGAGATTATAGAAGTTTATATTGCCCCTTTGGGGATCTAGTTCATGAATGCACAGCAAATCCAATTCCCCAGATCCCCTTGCTGTTTTTGGATGTTCTGGCTTTAAGAATATTAGTAGTTGTCCATGGGGGCTGAGTTTCACAGATTGTGTTCATTTCGCATATTTGTAATTTCTATAGACTTAATCTCATAGTACAAACCATGGACTGTCCTCTAGACCCGTTATTTTTTATTTCATGTCTTCAGCCAGCAGTACTTTTTTTTATATGGGATCTTTGTTATGTGGATGCACTTCTATAACAAGTTGGCCATGGGACTCTTGAAGATACCCACCACCTGTAGTCTTGCATGTTGAACACTCGTAGGGAAAGTTGGAAACGAGCATTTGTCTGTTTATCTGACTTTGTTGCAGATTTCACTTCTATAACAAGTGTGCATTTTCGGTGCAAAACGTACACGTGACTTGTGTTTAGCGACGTACACAAATTATTATTTCCATTAATCATTTGCTATGCATATTTTATATGTCAAGATACATTAATTGACAGTTAAACAACAGGTCATATGTCATGGGCTTGCGCATTCGAACTCATGTGCATTTGCTTAGATATTATCGAAAAATTGTCTACAAAACCATGTCACTGATGTTGGTGTTTGTGCATCGTATGCACATGTTTGCTTGTTATCTCTTCACCTTATTGCTGCTGTGAAATCTGGGTCCTGTCTTGGTCTGTCTTACATGCTTATTGAATGGTGGTGCACTAATTTTCTGATTCTCAGCTGATTGCAGAGGCTACAAAGAAAATCTTTGGTTCATCAAATAGTTTCAAGGACCATTTGAATGTGGAGCCCAACGACTCTGATGCAGCTGCTGCGTGCGAAACAGAAAACGTGAATGAAAGCGAAATTCCAGAATGGGCTCTAGCGCTTGAGCCAGTGAGAAAGCTTCCCACAAATGTGGGAGCAAGGATTCGTAAGCGTATTTATGAGGCGTTAGAAAAAAATCCGCCAGAGTGGGCAAAGAAGGTCTTAGAGCATTCAATTAGTAAGGAAGTTTACAAAGGAAATGCTTCAGGACCTACAAAGGTGCTTATACATAGAGAGAGTTCTCGGTACTTGATTTTATGATTTCATCCTGCTAGCAAATTGCACAAGTTTGTGTCTCCATGTTTTTCAGTCACATCTTGTGTACTACTTCTGTTTATCTTTCTGATGTTTTGTCTGCTGTTGGAACTGACAACTCAATCCAATTCTATTTCTTAACTTTATGATATTTTGGTGAGAATATACAAGTTTGTGCGGCCCAATGGCAGTGTAAGCTCCCTTGCAAACTGATGAAATTTTAATCTTCCAATGTCATAAGTTGCTTTCCTTTTGGCAACCGCAAGTTACCATAATAGTTGGACCGTGCTTATTTTCACAAGCATCATCTTCCCTTTGATGTTTCCTTTACCAACTTTTTGACTTATGTAGAAGTTGCATTTTTACATTGTTGGTAATATTATGATCACATCATTTCTCCTTGCTTTTGTTCTGTTTATAATCATCTTTTAAGCTATCATTGAACTTGCTCTTTCTTGTTAGCCAGAAGGTAAGCATTTTTTTCTGCAAGTGTTAATTAAGTTTACTTAGGATCAGTGTTATTGGTAAATTTTTTAAAGTTTTCATGGTTGTCAGGTGTTTATTTCGAGTATAATAGTTCCAACAGCTGTTAAAGTTTTCATGGTTGTCTTCCTGTGATAAGGCTATAAGGCTGATGACAGACTTTATTTTGTTTTCCATTTTTGTTGGTTGCAGAAAGCTGTTCTATCAGTACTTGCCAGGGTGCATGATGAAAATCAAGAGAAGAAACCTACTAAGAGGAAGAAATGTAAATATGCTGGCACTTCTTCCGATGTGATCATGAAACAATGCCGAAAAGTTCTCCGTCGTGCTGCTGCTGCTGATGAGGACAAGGTGTTTTGTAATCTGCTGGGAAGAACACTTCTGCATTCTTCTGATAATGATGATGGGGGACTACTTGGATTCTCTACTATGGTGTCCCGTCCTCTGGACTTCAGAACTATTGATCTGAGACTGGCTTTTGGGGCCTATGGTGAATCTCATGAAGCTTTCCTGGAGGATGTTCGAGAGGTAACTCATTTGCTTTTTGGGAACATCAAATTCTACATGCATGTATGCTTTAAACTTAAATCATGATTGCACCTACACCTACACGAAAGGAGAGATTTCAAGCTGCTGTGTTTTCGCCTTGATTTTGCCTTTTTTATTTTTCGTTCTTAATTTCTAAACTTTGCTTAGACTTTTCCATTGAAGAACGGCTATTATTCACGTTGTTTTTCCCTACCATCAAACTGTAAGAGTTGCTGTCTGTTATTCCTTATGCAGGTTTGGCAACATATACGTGCTGCATATGCTGATCAGACTGATTTACTCCATTTGGCTGAAACATTATCTCAGAATTTTGAAGAACTGTATCAAAAAGAGGTTTGGCATATGTTCTTACCTTTTTCTCTATTCATTGAGCGAGTTTAAAAACTTCTTTTTTTTTCTTAATGTAGTTTGTTAGTCTTGATTTTTGTTACATATTGTTGGTATGGAGATTTTCTACTAAGTGATTTTGCTGACAGCAGCTAAATTATCTGGCACATGCATGTCACCCATGTTATTCAAAATTCTTCTATTCTTGTTCTTAGGTTTATCTGACATAAATATCAATGTCCCTTCCAGCCTTCCTCCCCCTCCTTACTCTGTCTTCCTGTCCGAGTCTGGGCAATTGTGTTGATTTTCTTGCTCGTTAGTTCTGTCCATATCAAGCGCTGAAGCAAGTTAGCTTTCCTTCCCTGACCATGTCTAGCTGATTCCGAGCAGGGTCTTTGAAGTCTTAACCTCTTTTTTTGAAATTTTTGACAACCAAAGGGAAGAGGTTATTCACTAAGAAGTAGATCAAGAATGCGTTAAGTATGAAAAAAGTTGATTGTCAGTTTTAAGTCATTAGTCATAATTAGAAGTTACTTTTCTTTTAGATGTTCAAGTCATTGTTTTTACTTGTTGAAAGTACAAGTTAAATGCATGAATCATAAGTCAAAAGCTATTGTTTATGCAATCCAATCTTAGTTATTTCAGCCGGTGAACATTATGTATGCCCAAACTAACTTATTTGCTTATTTTAGTAGATCGAAAATGACTTCATGTCACAACTAAAAGTCATGCTCATTGGACTAAATTGTTGTGGATGGGTGTCGTAGATCCTTCTTTTTTTTTCTTCTGTTTTTTGCCAACATACATTGTATTTCCTCAACTTTGACTTATTTGTGACGGAGGTGCAACTTTTTTTCAAACCAATTCACTGCATGCAACTTTTAACTGTAAATAATTGTAGTCCTTATAAATGTGTTGGTAGGGGTATATTGATTAGTAATAGTTGACTGATAATAAAAGATGTCAACATAAAAAGATTAATGTCTAAGTTGATCCAGAATCTCAAATATAACCGTAATAGTATTTTGACGAAAATGTTGTCCAATCCTATTAGATGGATGCTAAGAGTTGCAGTCCTGAGTTGCAAGGAGTCAAAGTTGTAGGTCTATCTATATGTATTTTTACCTTCCCTCCACACACAATATCTTCCTGCAGTCACACCCACAGTTGAAGCTTTAACTTGACTAATTTTTCTGCAGGTTCTCATACTTGTTAACAAACTCACAGACTATGACAATGCGGAATGCTTAAGTTCTGAAGCCAAGAGAGATATGGAAGATATTTTTGAGCAATCAAGTGAGATTCCAAAAGCCCCTTGGGATGAAGGTGTCTGTAAAATATGTGGTGTAGACAAAGATGATGACAGTGTTTTATTATGTGATCAATGTGATTCTGGGTACCATACATATTGCCTAAATCCTCCTCTTGCAAGAATACCTGAAGGAAACTGGTATTGTCCTTCATGTGTCACTGGTCAATGCACCTCTGAAGCTGCTTCACAAGTTACTCAATCTGCTGTCCAATGCCACAAAAATAGACGGCAAGGAGACTCTGATGGATTATGTGAAGCCCTCAACAATTTAGGATTGGCAATGGAAGTGAAAGATTATTGGGAGTACAGCATCCAAGAGGTTTGTTTGTGGATACGTAACATGCCTACTTTTTCCTAAATGTAGCTCTATGATATTTGAACTTGATCAAATTCTTTCATTGTCATGTATAATTATGTTAATTACAGAAAGATTTTTGCAGTCACTCTTTTGTATGAATTTGCTTAAGAAGATGACTTTTGTTTCTTGAATGTTGGTGTGCTTTTGCTTGTCAATCACTCTTTTGGCTGGGATATAAAAAATGGCCCAATATACTATCATTAACAATGAAATGATGAAATTTCTTTTTCTTTGAACTTGGTGTAAGTTTATAGCTGCTTCAGTTCCTGACTGATGTTCTAATTAAATACAGCACGTTCTATAAATAAATAAATACAGCACTCTACTCCCCGATCTATTTCTGCTACACTATTACTGCTGTATAAATGATGGATGGCTGGCATACATTGGTTTTATGGATAACTGTGCTTGTTCTTGTTTCTGATGTTCAGTTCTTGACTTCCACTTCATTTTTATGCAGAGAATATTCCTTCTCAAGTTTTTAGGGGATGAGGTGCTGAACAGCAGTAATATACGTGAACACCTGGAGCACTGTACCTCAAAATCTGCTGATTTCCAGCAAAAATTGCGATCACTATCTGCAGAATGGAGGAATTTGAGGTTTAGAGAAGAAATCCTGGCTGAGAAAGTGGGAAAAATAAATGTGCTTAATAGCATCAGGAGATCTGGAAAAGGAGGCATGACTGTTATGCTTCCAAACCATGATAATTGGCTTTCTATTAATGGTGCAAGTTCATGTTCATTTCCTTTAAATGATGAAGTACAATTTGACGATGGTCTGCAGCAGCACAGGACCAGTGATTTTTTCAAACAAAAATACACGAGTGCAAAAGGAAGTTCCACCAAACAGTCAACTGGCAGCCAAAGTCAATCGAAGGAGACACTTGATTCTGAATGTCAAGTAATTCAACTGCCTGGTAAGGATAACTGGCTTATAAATGAGAATATTTGCTCAAATATGCCTTCATCCTTTGCCAGAGATGAACGCTTACGGCATAACGATCCTGTAACTATGCCACAACAGCAGGAACATTTGTGTAATGGAGACTATGCTTCTTCAGTGGACCTTAAAAAAGATGGGGAATTTAAACAAGGGAGTGGTTGTGAAATGCCTGCTTGTGATAGTCAACAAGGCCATAACTCATCAGGAACCAGTAGAACCCATGTGGCTGATTACATATATGGTAGGCATATGAATGCCAAAAATCTGTTTTCAGGGCATTGTAGCTTTCCTCAACCTGATGTGAGTGGGTTGCAAGCCTGCAACTTTGAAGCAAATTTTGTGAAGAATAAGATATCTGTCTTGCAGGATTCAATTGCCTTTCTAGAGTCACAATTACAGAAGGTATCTTTGAGGAAGGATTTTCTGGGTAGGGACTCTGCTGGTAGACTCTATTGGATATTCTTTAGACCAGGCTCACCTCCATGGGTGGTAGTTGATGGGGCCATAATGGCACAGCAATTGTGCTTGGCCAAAGAGCGCAGGGACCTATTGTCTGACAATTCTACCAGAATTGAAAATTTCAATAATTTTGAGGGATCAAATGTTTGCAGTCAATATGCTTGTCCGCAGACTGATGGTGTTTTATCTTCACGATGGTTTTCTTATCAATCTGATGCTGAAATTCAAGAGCTTATTAGATGGTTGAGGGACGGTGATCTGATGGAGAAACAATTGCTAGAATCATTGTTACAGCGGCTACTATTTGGATATAAGGAGAGCAATGGAAATGTGGCACAGGACATGTGTGAACCAATCTCAGATCCAACGAATGATGAAAAAACTGTGGGTTATAGTGATCTGGGGACCAAGGCTTTGATTGCTTTGGAGAAGAAGTATGGTCCTTTCTTGGAAATGGATGAAACCAAAAACCAAATGAACCCGAGTTGGAATGCAGAGGAAACTTTTGGGACAAGACTATGCCGGTGTACATGCCTTGAACTTTTGTGGCCCTCGCGGCATCACTGTCTTGTATGCCACATGTCTGTTTCCACTCCATATCAACTCAAGGAGCACAAGAATGGCAAGTGTAACTTAGATGCTCAAACCTCTCGAACTAGCAGTAAGGTTACTGGTAAAGTTCCGAAGGGAAAGGTGGTGATGAGGAGTGAACAGGGAGAGTGCTCTGATAAAGCTGAACTTGGCGAGTCAAGTAGAGGAGAATCTGACCTCAGGTTGGTCGGGTATGCGAAAGACTTGGCATCCCCTTATGACCTTGAAGACATTAGTGCAAAGTTTGTCACTAGGAACTGTAATAAAGAATTGGTGAGGAAAATAGGGCTTCTTGGCACAGACGGCACCCCATCGTTTGTTCCCACTGCATCTCCATATCTTTGTGATCCCGCATTAAAGTTATCTCCATCTTGGAAAAGGGTGGTTAATCAGAAAGATAAATCCACAGTTGTGGAAAGCCAGAAGCAACCATCATTTCAAGGGATCTCGGTCATCGGTAAGGGGTATGCAATCAATTCCGATGGCTCAACTAAAAGTTGCCCCGGAGGAGACAGTGAGGAAGCACGAAAAACTGCAAGAGAAAATGTGATAAATGTGAAGAGAGATCGATCTTGGAGCTGTTTAAAATTTGGTCATGCTAATTTTTCTGAAATTCGCAGACCACCTGTGAGATCCCTTGTGGGAAGAGGGGCTCAAATTCTTGAACAGCTCAAAATCAACTTGCTGGATATGGAGGCTGCCCTCCCTGAAGAATCATTGAAATCATCAAAGGCTTGCCTAGAAAGAAGATGTGCCTGGAGAGCATTTGTCAAATCCGCCAAGTCAGTTTTTGAGGTTATAATTCTTCCTTGCACTATATGCTACCATTTTCCATTTATACACCTGTGACAGATGTTGCATAAGCTTAACTATGGTCTCTACTTTATACTGCATTAGCCTTTTTCCTCAATTCCTTTTTTGGTTGAATTTTGCTCAATTCCTTGCTGCTGTGTAAAGTGAAAGGAAGCTAAAAACTTAGCTATCACCATGACTTCAAATTCAACTTTTATATTCCTGAAATGAATATTAATATCCACCTTTCAGATGTCTATTGATTTCTTCAACCCAAGTTGAGCCAAGCTGAGCGATTTAGTTTCTGTATCTGCTTTCAATGATTTGTTTACTTGTTCTTTTCATAATTGCTTATTTAATTTGTACTCATTAACTTGAGAAAGCATTTTGACTTGTATTCACTCTTTCAGATGGTCCAAGCCACAGTTGTCTTTGAGAGCATGATAAAAACAGAGTACTTGAAAAATGAATGGTGGTATTGGTCCCCACTCTCTGCTGCTGTGAAGATTTCCACTGTTTCCTCTCTTGCCCTCCGGATATACAGCCTAGATGCTGCCATAATCTATGACAAGTCCTTTTGCTCTC
Organism: Turnera subulata; assembly: GCA_028386065.3. Taxonomy (NCBI): domain Eukaryota; kingdom Viridiplantae; phylum Streptophyta; class Magnoliopsida; order Malpighiales; family Passifloraceae; genus Turnera; species Turnera subulata. The sequence continues at coordinate 38,436 of JAKUCV010005746.1, read as the reverse complement.
CTTACCAAATTGCCGAGCTTGGTAGCAAGTTGAATAATAACCCTTCACCTCAAAAGAATCTCTCAAGCAATTCGAAGTCTGTTGGCAAGCCAGTTCCAAAGACTCCCAGTTCAGATCCCACTGACAACAGCAAAGCACAGAACAAGTCTAGCAAGAAAAGGAAAGGCTTGGGAGGATGAATGTGAAGCAGATGTATCATCATATCTAACAATATGGAACCGGTAACGTACCATACTCCGATTTTGAAGAGAATTTCTAACGTGACTGTTACTCCGCTAACTTTGGGCTGCAGGATGGGAAAAACTGGTGCCTCTCCGCTTTTATGTGTATGTGTATTGACTTTGCAGTTTGCACTCACCAGCTCGGATGTTGTATCAAAATGTAGAGGTCATTTGGTTAGCTGTACAGACTCTCTGGGGGGGGCTCTGAACTTGAGAGATTATTTTTTGTTTTCTATTAGGGAAAATCTATATATCCTGCACTACAACCAATAGATGTGCAGGTAAGGTTATGGGAATGTAAAAGCCCGAAATGATGTAATATTCAGATGTAGTATAAAAGGTTACAAAGTTGCAAAGTCAATTTTCCTCTGCCATTTTCATTCTATTGGAAATGTTGTGACGCACGTCTGTGGTGTTAGCTGACATTCCTGGGATATCCTCAAATCCCTTGTCCCTTGTCCTGGGATATCCTCAAACCCCTTGTCCCTTGTCCTGGGATATACTCTTTTAAGTGTATCAAGATTTTCACTTAAGAGTGCTTTGAAGTGCATAGCCTACTGCAAGTGAAAAGTGTGACCTTTCGGGTACGTCCTCTTTAGATTGAAAATCTCGTTAATTATCATGTGTTAGATTGAGAAAAAAATATTATATGACTTATAAAAAAATAAAATAAAAAAAACATTCTAGTCAACGGCAAACTGAACTCAAAACGACCTTCGCTACGATGGATCCTGCCTCAATTAGTCTGGGTACGTCCTCTTATGCCCGTAACGATTGGTTCGGGTTCTGATTTAGGGACGATTGGCGGCGGTGGTTTGTAGGTCGGATGATGGGGCGTTTGCGTGGGTTGTTGCCGATTATGATCTGCCGAATCTTGGTGGCAATCAATTTGATATAGCCGGGATTATAGAACTTATTAATTCTATGCTAAGGTCGTTTTGACTTTTCACCCTTAATGCGGTTACATGTTTTGTAAAGTGTGCAGTGGTAGCCGGTGCCCTGGGTGGTCGACGGCCAGGGTGGTGGTAGCGATAAAGGAACGAGAGGGGTTAGTTTTTTTATTATTTTCTTTCTGTTAATCATACAAAGTTTTCAATCAACGGCATGTTAAATGGCATAGTTATCAATCCAACGGTTCTCACAGTAACTTTCTTTCTAAAAAAAGACGAAAAGTAATATTGAAAACATTGGATCTCAAGTTTCCTTCTCAAAAAATTAAAGAATATTAACAAAAGATGCAGGTAGTACCGAACTACTGATTACAATTTCGATATTTGAACTGGAAAAAAATAAATGAAAAAATGTAAAATAATTACAATATCAATAACAATTGGAAAATAAAAAAGGGTGGAAATTGGTGAACAATTTCTGGACTTGTGGTCCACTACTCTAACACATGTCATCATTAGGTAGAGTCACCGGCAATTATACGGAAAAAAGGACATTACTAACCTGTTTCTATCAAATTTAGGGACAAAATTAGTGAAATCAAAAGTGCAGGGATAATAATAATAAAGGAACATAAAAAAGCTTTTAACCTTCTAGATAGTATGTGGTACCAAGCAATCTTTTTACTGTACCAAAAATCCAGTTAGACACTAAAAGATTCTAAATAGTATAATTGGCAAATATCGTCAAGTTGCGAATCACATCACAACAAAGTGCCATTTTCAACAAAATTTGCTTGTGGTATGCCAAAGCGCTACTACTCCTATCTCCACGCTCCAGCCTCTTGAAACTGTTCTTTTTTCTTTTTCTTTTCTTTTGAGAATTAGCCTTTAAAATGTTTAAGTAAGAAGCTAGCAGTAAAGTGAACTTGCCACATAATTATCCACAAGTTTTTACAAATCATACAGACGTTTCATATACACAGCTGGGACAATCAAGCAAACCACACAAGTTGCAAAGCAGAGCCAGCAGTAACAAATTTTGATAGCAACTTGGGATACTTGAAGCACAAGGACAAAAACTACTGCAAGTCTGCAACAAGCTTTTGAACCTAGGCAAGACCAGTTACTAGATCAATATGAAACGGTGTTATTGAAGATGACATTTGGAAACACACTGATCCAGTTTGGAACTAGAGCTACAACAGTGCCAAATATAATACTGCCAAAAATAAAAACCAAAAATTAGCAATTGAACGGTAATGTCATAGCAACATTGGAGGGAGGGTCTTACGAGCTCCCATCATGTTTTTGATCGTAAAGCAAGACCTGTCTCCACCTTCTTAATTTCAAAGATAAGCATCCGCCACATCTTGAGCACAAACATTTCAGCTTCATCATCTAGTATACTCTGAAGCTGCTCCAACATATCGGATGCCTTCACATGGGCTTGGGTTTGGACAACAATGTATTCAACAAGTGAGCTCACTTCTTCTCCCAAAAACTCTATAATCTTCTTTGAGATCCACGGTTTCATTCTTTCATGCAGCGAATGCTAACAAAATTCAAAAGACAACACGAAAGTAACATTAGAGAACAAGCTAGAAAATGTTGAAAACCTACAATACTGCCCCTAAAAGTCCATCACCAAATTACAGGGAAATTTTTCCACTTTTCCCATTTCATTTAACAAAGGTACGAGAGTTTTTACAACCATAAAAGAAGTCAAAGAATTTTGGCGAGACAGTAATTTAATCTTAAACTAATTTGGCAAGATAGCACTTTGATCCTCTTTTTTATTCTGCATGACATCAAAAACTAGTATTAACCAAGTTTTGTTTCTGGGGGCCTAACTTAACCAAGTTTTGGATGAACAGTAAGCAACTTCTTAACCAAAAATCATCTGTTGAAAGAGCAGAGTGCAAAGTAATACGATGGCCACAGATCTAATTTCAATATAGCTTCTAAGAAACACATATTGGGTCCTCAGTTGTGCATGTCAATGAATGACAGATTCCCTCAACATTCTCAACAATGTGGTTAATTCAAAGAAAGATACAGAAGCACAGCAGCAATTTTCTCTTTTTGAGAAATTTGTGCGGCAAGCAAACTTTTGTTTTCCCGTTTTCTTTTTGCTTTCACGGAACCAAAAAATATGACACATTTTAATGTGAAGCTAAGACCATAAGTAACACCACTCATTCTCTTCTCATTGCCTGCAGGTAAGATGCATGACTAAAAATAAAGTGAAGCAGTAAATAACATGGAAAAATTAATTAAGCAAGTGATGAAGCATAGGCAGATAGGCATGCATACCTTGTCATACACGGTCCAATTTATCTCATACGAGAAAAGCTCCTCCTTGGTTTTTGGTATCATGTCAATCAATTGTTTTGCATCCAAAAGCTTCTGTTTATCTGATGTTTTCACTTTATCCAACCCATGTTCCCGGTCTTTCTCCCTTTCATGAATTTTGTCCTTGTTGTCATCTCTACCACGATTATTGTCATCATCGTTACGACCCCTCTCCCGATGACTTAATCTATCATGGGAACGTCTACTTTTCTCTCTATCTGGGTCAGGCTTCTCTTCCTTTGGAGTAACATCTGATATTCGCTTCGCAAATTCTGCAGCAGCAACCAAATTTGGTGCTTGTGGACCAGAAATAACAGATTGGACTGCCTGCAGCTCCTCAGTTGAATAGTCGATAGGAACTAGAGGCCTCATCTTTTTCTCCTTGTGTGCTTCATCATCATCCTCTTCATGGAAAACAGAAGGCACAGCAGCTCGTTTACCAGAACCAACTAACCCAAAACCCAGCTTCCTTGCAGGAGCATTACCACTCTGTCGCATCTCAGATTCAGCCAAAGCAGTTATGGCAGATTCCTCATTAGTACCATTTTGTAATACCCCATTACCTGCAGCTGAAAAAATCACATTCAACACATTTATGGGGGTAAAGGGAAAGATATTGAGGAGGTGGGGTCAAGAGAAAAGTAATGTGGAGATGATAGAAAATGAATTTACCTGTATGGTCCTCATGGCAACGGTCATGTTCATAGTCCTCTTCCACAGACTTATCTTTGGTTTGAGCACTGGATTCTTCAGCCAAAACTCTCTCTTCACTTTCGTTGATAGCATGGCTAGATGAAACTTTTATGGCATCTAACTCTTGCTGCTGCATCTTTTCCTCCTCAGCCCTCCTCTTGGCTTCAATAATTTCATCCTTTTCTTTTAGCCTGTCAAGCAAGTCGTCCTCCTTCTCACGTAGTCTCTTCCTTCTCTTATCCTCTACAACACTCCTGCGCCACCTTTTCCTTGAATCGTCATCTTCCTCCTCTTCATCATAAAGAATCTCTTTCCTTCGTTTGCGCTCTCGTTCTTTATCTCTCTCTTTCTCATATTGCCGCTGTTTCTCTTTTTCTCTTTCTCTATACTCCCAATCTTTGAGGCGTTCTTCATATTCCCGCTCTGCCTCTTCAATCTTTCTCCTCAGTTCCCTCTCCTTTCTCACCCTCTCTCTCTCCGCTTCTCTTTCATATCTATCAATTTCACGTTCTTTTTCCCAATCCCTTTCTCTATCTCTGCTTCTCCTGTCATATCTCTTAGTCCTGTCAGGCGAACCTGTTTCAGGCCTGTCTTGTTCATTTGCTGCTTTACTGTCACTAGGTGTCTCATCACCATTTTTATCTTCAACCACATCTGCAAAATTGCAAACATGAAAGGATCAACATCAATTCACATGATAGAATAAGAAATTCATTCATCAATCCACTATAAAAACCTACCATTTCTCATTACATCCGCGCCAGAGTCTCCATACTTTGATTTGGGAGGCAAATCTGAGCTTGAATTACCAAGACCATCTACAATTGCTGGTGGAGGAGGAGGTGGCGGAGGCAGAGGCTTTGATTTCAATCTCTCTTCCACAACACTTGTTAGCTTCTTCAAAGCCTCTTGGTCTCCATCCTTGTCTTCATCTGTCACAATCCCAAAGGTAGCAAGCTCATGATTTTCTTTGTTCCCACTTTCACCATCTTTGGTAGAATCCTCCGCAGACGATTGTGACGCTTCATTCCTCTCAGCAACATGTGAGGTTGCATCCTCCTTGACATCACCTCCCTCCTTGTCAAGTCCAGCAGCTTGAGCTTCTTTCAGGTTCTTTGAATTTTGGGTCTTGTTTTCAACAAATCGCTCGAGATATTCTCTTGTTGCTTGGCTAACATTTACCTATTAATTACCCAATCACAGACGTACAAAAATCAGGAAACAGCCAATGAAGACTTCTGAATATTAAATGCATCATACCTTAAAGCAGAATGTTAAACATATCAAACCTTTTCAGTCATATTTCTGGACCAAATGAAGGAAAGCAGTCCAAAATTCATGAACACTTAATTCAAGACCTATTATAGAGGTCATAACAAAATAGTCCGCATCAACAGAATAGCAATCAATAACAATTTGCTAACCAAATTTCAAACTCATATCCTATCATATTGAGCTGTTGTCCATATCATTTCCAATCTTAATTTTGATCATTCAAGCTCAATGAGTGAAGTACCTTCTGAATCACTTTAATATTTTATATCATCATTACTTCATGCAGTTTCAGTGAAACTTCTAAGAATACCAAACGGGTACATCACCGAGTATAAGACATGAGACCTACATTTTCAAAGGCAAAAGAAGGAAATAACTCTTCTCAAGCATATATCTTATCCAACTTTTAACTTTTTCCATCCCAACAAGATAGGTTTTGAACTATTCTTTCAGATAGAAACGTGAATGTGAAACTTAGCAATCACCTCAGAATCAATTGATTGCATGGTAACAGAAGAAGGAAAAGGAGTCTCAGAAAGCCAATTGTAAGAGTTGAGAAGCACATGTTGAGCCATCCATGGACAACACTTACCAGAAGTTCTTGTCCATCAATGTTAAATTTGGTCAGAAGTCGTAATGCACGAAGAACCCCTTCTGCAGACTCAAATTCACAAAACCCAAAGCCTTTAGGAGTCCCATAAGTGGGATCTTGTTCACGTTTCCAACTCTTGACAGGCCCGCATATCTACAGAAAATGTAAGAGTATCAGAGTTCACAAAGCAAAAGAGAACTTTGTAAGCATAGGGTACACCAAGCAAGAGAAACTAGCATCATGAAATGAAGTTTTCAAAAAATGACAAATTGGACAACATACTTGAAGGATAGAAAGCATGAAATCATTTTCCACTGTGGGTGCTATCTTGCCAACATAAACAGTAGTCTGAGGTTTCTCTGCTGGTGTTACAGAAGGCACAGCAGGCCTGACAACAGGAGGCACAATCGGACGAACGCCTGGAACGATGGGTACAAGGGGCCGAGGTGCCACTGGAAGCACACCTGGTGGACGCTGAGGAAATGAAGGGCGAGCCATAGGAGTGTATGGAGCAGGATAACGCAGAATTCCTGCAGACAAACAAGGCAAAATCTATGCAGACGCATCAGAGAAAGTCCACAATCTAAATGAAGCAAGAACTGTTATTCCAGCACAAAAGAGTTTACACAAGAAGTACTAAACAAGAATAAATTAAATGTTATTACCACACAATAAAAGTACATTAGAGATGGCACCATAGCATCAACTATCACCATCTGAACAGAAAACCTGAAGGAAACATCAAGGGTAGCACGATCGAATTCATAAACAGGGATTTTGTGATGTGGGCTTACCTCATGCATCCGCTTGCAAAAAGTAGTCTTTTCAAACCAGGCCAAGCACCAATTGCCGAATAACGAAACAAGTTACATGAGATTTCAAAAATCCCATGCTCATCAACAACACAAAACTTGACTATTTAAATCTATACGTTTCCCATGTTATTTTACTATATGTGCAGTATGAAAACAGCTCGAAGAAAAGCAAGAAAGGAGGATGAGAAGAGGATGAAGAAAAAGAGAAGACATTAATTGAAAGAATATACCTTAGAATAAAAGGCCAATGAGCACTCAGTTGACAACATGTTCTGCTGCTGGCAATTCATAGACCCATGAAAGTGAAAGAACCCTTATAACTACCAGAATGTAGCCTACTAAAATAAACACGGCATAACGAGACATAATTTAGAAAAGAACATATTCATTCCACTCTCTACTTTGCAACCTCTTATTAGAGGGATGTCGATGTTAGTGCATTCGCACTGCTTATTATTCCAAGAACATATCAATCAATCAAAAGATACTAAAAAGAGGAACAAAATTTACGTTGCATACCAAAACAGGTGTTGTGGAAGAAGGTGATGGTCTCTCTTAAGCAATATGAAGCGCCCCCCGAATTCATTCATTCAAGGCACTGTATTAGGAGAAAACATTCCGTCATCGATGCCCCTTTTCTTGTCTAAATCCCCACCATCCATTCCCCTCCTTTCACTTCCCTAGCTAACTAAACCAACTAATTCATATATTATACACCAATACTGGACTCCAATGATAAGCACTAAAATTAATTAATACAAATAAAATGCACGTATGACCCATTAAGCATCCAAACCACCTCCGTTCCGTTCAATAACAGATTCAACAGAAACAATCCAACTCAACAACACAGAACGCTACCATAAAAATCACTGGAGAACAAAAAAGAGAGAGAGAGAGAGAAAAGAGGGCAAGGTAAGGAAGGATTAACCCACCAGGAGGAGGCGCAGCTGGGTAGCCGTTTGGCACAGGCGTCGCGTATGGCCTCAAGCCCGGATGCGGGACCTGATACGCCATCATTGGCTGCGGCGGAGCTCCGGCGGCGGCGACTCCGGGGGGCGGCACGCCAACACCAGAGTTCTGGTAGCCCGGGAGAGGGGAGAATTGCGGGACGGGACGGTAAGAAGGGGCAGCGGGAGGCAGGGCAGCGCCTGAGATCGGTGGAGGGGCGTAAGGGAGGATCGGCGGAGGTAGGGCCGGGTTAGGGTTAGGGTTAGGGTTAGGGTTAACGACGGGAGGAACGGAGGAAGATGTTTGCTGCTGCTGTTGTTGTAATTGTGGTGTTAGCGGCGGAGGTGGTGCTGTGGTGGTGGTGGTGGTGGTGGCGGCGGTGGAGGAGGATAGATCGGGTTGAGCAGATTGGTTGGGGGGTTCGGCTTGTTGAGAAGCGGGAGGGGAAGAGGGAGGATCCGCCATAGAGAGAGAGAGAGAGAGAGAGAGAGAGAGAGAGAGGAAGGAGGGAAGTGGATTTTCTGTTAATGTTGTTGTTTTTTTGTTGTTGGTTTTTTTGTTGAGTTGGAGTTGGAGTTTGAGTTGGAGTTGGAGTTTGGGTTTGGTCCGGTTTTGTTGCGTTTGGGTTATTAATTATTATGGTTCGATGTTTTCTGGAGGTTTGGGCTTAGGTTTGTGTAAATTTGCGTTTTAGTTTTTATGCGTGTTCGTTCTTCGTTGCTTACGCTCAAGTAGTTTGTCTTGTAGTTGTAGGGGATTTGTGTATGCAGTAGCCCGTTAGTGTTAACATCTATCTAATATATATACACACAAATATACTATGCTAGTGGTACCAATGATATATGAGATTAATTAAGATTATTCGGTAAAAAAGATTAATTACCTGTTGCTACTTGCTACTAGGACAATACAAGTCGGTACACTTACATGTATCTCCCTCCACAATCACAACTTTTATTAGGAAGTCATTCTAACAAAGGAAAAGGAATTGGGAGTTATGGAAAGATTACGGAGAAATAAAAAAAAAAAATACATATAAGGCCTGCGATGTGTCCAACAACATCATGTAGGAAAAATTAAGGTGATGTCCCTGATTTTTGGAAATCTTTTGTTGGTTTTTTTATTATTTAGATTGTTAGTTAGTAAAAAAAAAATATACAATTGGCAAGGGTACTGCGTATTTATTTACTGATAAATAGTGAGTCGCATCTTATTATAGAATCATAACAATGTGATACATAATTTGCCAAAACAACAATACATTAACACAATATACGCATGGCCTGAGCATGGAGATAATTATTTAGACTGATTGAACAACAAATAAATACAACACCACATGCTTATTTTTATACAACGGCACAAGCGAGAAGACGGATCGAGATCTAGGAGGGGGGATAATACAACTCCTCAAGAATGCAAATCGATACACAAACAACTTATCCTGCTGACGTGGCATATCAGGGGTCAGAATAACCATAGTCTCACCATCAAACATAACATGTTTGAATAATAAACAAAACAACAATAGTATCACAACCCAACACCGTGACCGCCACGACAATGGAATTTTTCCTCTCCTTTAGGTCGAAGCCCGCGACGCAAGGCTTGTACTGCGAGCTTGGAGTATGAAAACATGTTTAATGGTCAGACATGCAATGCAACTTTAGAAAAACGTAGGGTCTGTGAACTACAATTACGGTGGGCTTTAAAACTTGCATTCATGGCCCACGCTTGATAGCTTGTTCAATATCCTTAAGGCTAGGGTAGTCGAGCAATAAAGCATCCCGCAACCAAATCCAAAGTGGCCTCACGGCTGTCATATCTACTACACCATTTGGGTATATAGAGCTTTATAACTAATATCGTGACCGAGCACATGGAGGATCAAAGAGTCATGCCAAGGTAGATATAGCTGTTTGTAGTACTCCTTATCCAGATCAAAGGGCGGGTGAAGGCGGTTACCATCTACAAAATGCATATGACAAGGTTAGCTTCCACTAAACCCATAACTAGATGCTTTTCCTTTACGCTCTTGGTGCCTTAAAAGAGTTTTCAAGAAGGACATGCGAGGAGAAGAAGCCTCAGCAACAATAACATCTTGAATATCTGATGGAGGATTTGGTGGTTCGGTAGAGTGGGGCAGAGAGGGGCTAAGGGGAGGAAAAATTTCAGCGGAGGTTGTCATGTTGATTTTTGTGTATACTCCATATAATTTCTCCAAGAAAGAGCAAAAACATACTATTTCAAAAAAAAAAACTTATTTTTTCTTAATTTGCTTACACCTCTTTTTATTTGATTCTAAAAAATATATATTACTCGTGCCAAAAATCATAGATGACAGAGGCCCAAACATGCGGAAAATTAAAGAGGTGGAATCCTATATGTTAATTTGGGAAACAATCAAATTGTCTTAGGAAGTTGTTTATGCTTAAATTTTAAGCGAATATCACAAAAGTTATCAAGACCAACATCTAAGAAAACAACTAAAACATTCTCAATAGTAAGAACTCAATATTTTTACCACTGTCAAGATGTGATTCTTTTGTTTATCCCTATCTATATTTTTGATTGGTAATTATCTGATTCAACTTAAAAGTGAAGAAAATAATTCATCGTTCGTCCAAATCTTTGCAGATTATGCTTATGTGGAGAGAGCGGCGAAAACAAGAGTCATTGGCTTCATCACTAGAATGATTAGAAAAGGACGAAGATGAAGAGATATTAGGTTTTGTTTTAAGACTAATTAACCTAAGATAATTATGCTAATGTTTGCGATTATGTTCTATGTAGTTAATCATGGTAATTGCTTTCGCACAAGCTTAATTGGTTTTGATTTTAACAAACTTTGAGTAATGATGAAACGCCCTGACCCGTATTTACCACACACAGTAAACACGTGCCGGAACTGTATCGACCTAACCAAACAAAGCCCAGCATACAGTATATACAACAGAAACTCGGACTCAACAGCCCAAAATAAAAACATCAATAACGTCATAACCGGCCCAATGGCCCAACAATAGCAATATAATGCACAGCGGAAGACTTAATAACTCACAAAGACACTGTATGTGACACTGATGCAAACTATGGATCCGAGCCCTGTCCAAGGGATA
>JAKUCV010005746.1:0-27136 GCA_028386065.3 Turnera subulata | reverse complement strand
AGAGAGAGAGAGACAGAGAGAAAGAGGGAGGTAGAAAGGGGGAGGTAGAAGGAGGGAGGTAGAACCGGCCATCACAGGCCCACATGCAAACCCGCATGCCATCCCGAGGGGTATTACTTCCCGCTCGAACCAACCGGTCAACAGCTCCACAGTAGACTTTATTATAATTCGTTATTCTCATTTATCCATTACGAGTTGTACCATACGTTATTGTCAAACATCGTGGTGTGGATTTAACATCTTAATCTCAAATCTGGGCCCCAGCCCATAGTCCACCACACAAACACAAATCCATTAATCATGTTGTTTAGCATAACAAACAAACATGCTCAACTGGCATATCATAATTCACCGGCACACAATTCACTTAGTCAGGCATACCGCATCAAAGATATCATCAATATATACACTTGCAATTAACAACATCAGCACATCAAGCAAGCATGCATACAACATTAAAGACCAACAAATAATACCACATCACATACCAAGTCAATTAACCGAGCATTGTAGGCAGTAATGCATACAAAGGTTTATAAGTCCTCACCTGGATCATAGAAATATCTTGAAAGATAATTCCATCCCCTACCTCGACATTACCGGGTTCCTATAATTATAACCCAAACACAATTACACAACAAATCACGAGGTAAAGAGATGCATGCTATACACTAGCTAACTTAATTTTGTGATAACAATCCTTAACCTCACGTGGATATATACAGACCAGGGTCCAAGCTTGAGTCCGGATCCCCGCAGCACCTAATTCACAAGAGCAACGTAGCCACTAAGTCCAAAGAGTATTAACAATCAACCGAACGAGCTACAAAACTGACCAGCCTCTAATCTTTACCTAATAACTCCCAATTAATTCTGAATCTGAAACTATCATCAACACAGAACTTAAAGTAGACATTCTAAGCTTTCCAACCATATAAAATTCACTGTCATAGGATCTAGGAATAATTAACTATGAATTTTCTAAGACAGTCCAGAAAACTGTAATTTCCTGCACAACAGTCCACTTGTGCGATTTTTAATAAATTCTACAAAACTCCTTTTCTAATGAAACCAATTGCAAACGTTTCCTATGTGTGTCTAGTCTTTAGGGTAAAAATTTGATTACCTAATTCTAATCCAACACTTAACGGAAACAAGAACACTGTAAACTGTTCAAAACTAATGGATGCACCTTGGGTTTAACCACATGACGACCACAAATAAATAATAAGATAGATTTATTATCCTAGTTTATGATAGACATAATCGAGTTGCAGTAACAAATTCCCTTAAGGCTAGGAAAACATAGTATTATTCTTAAAAGTCTACGAAAACACTAGAGGCTAGAAGATATAATCATTAAAAACTTACTATGGGTTAGCTACTCGATTCAAACTCTCCACCTTCACCTTTTGACGACAGCACAAAGGATACACCTCTTGTCCTTATTGGCAGACGAGCGCGGCGAGAACGATAATAGGAGAATGGGGTTTGTGTTTTGTAAGAGACCTAAATATATAAATGCCACCGCCTAAACAAAAGAACTAAACCTATTTGGACACGGTGAGCTTAAGGGCAAGGGTTGGGCTTTATGTTTTTTTTTTTTTCAAAACACAATCCAACGGGTCAAAACAAATTGTGGGCTAAGATACTAACTATATCGATATGCACAAAGATTCAATATGCCAGGTATTACATTCTTCCCCGTTAGAAACATTCGGTCCCCGAATTTAATACTAACCTTCTTGGTCGTAAAGAAGAGGATAAAATTTTAACTCATAAGAATAAGGTTTGTGGTCAAATAGCAAACAAAAGCACATAGAGAAAAGTTACCAAAGCCTAGACATAATACTAAGAAACCTATATTCAAGATAAAAGTCTGACGGAAACAAGAACTTATGCACTCGGCTGATTCTATGACGATAGCAACATAGCATTCTAAAAATTCCGTAAAAATCAATTAACGAAAACCGGGGCGTTACACGCAGCCTGTCTGGTATGCATCAAACCTGTACCACAAATAATCCATCCTACGGGATGAAAGCCCGCAGGTGAGGGGTGAGTCCGAAGTGCCCACCGGGTAACCCATAAGCAAATATACATATACAAACAACCGTAAATTCCCAAGTCACATCACCAACAATTAACTAAGGTTCTCACGAACCTTAAATGACACATTTGTGATTCTAGACACACTATTCCAATTTTATTATCAGGGCCCCTATCACAAGTTAAATGATGGCTGTCGCCTGGTAGTCAAGCTAGCTAGCCCGTGGACCCCGCCCTGGTACCTCCACGTAAAACTGGCACAGACAGGGAGCAGACCCCAAGCACACTCTCCCCCAGCGCCTAAAATAAAAATTGGTACAGACAGGGAGCAGACCCCAAGCACACTCTCCCCCAGCACCATAAAATAAGACTACCATCTGGCTGTTCCAACATTTAACTGTGACTTACTAGAAGTCTAAGTGTTTCCATTTTATTAATATTACCATTTTAGTCTTGATACCACAATACTGTTAACCAACCATCAACTCATTATCCCGAGCAGGCTCGCAGCCTTTCCGCTCGTCTGGATAATACAAGCTTATTCCAACTGTTCCCATACTAGTACCCTCAGTACTCAACTTACACATTTTCACAGTCAACAACAATAATAATAACTTACTTATACCAACAATTCCAACATCACCAATAACATCAACAGCAACAATAATTTCAACAACATCAACGGCAACAATTATCAACTTAATTCATTACACAACAAACCATACACAGCCACAAAGTTTCATACCAGCAAATATCACATATAGCAAACAAACAGCAACTTGATATCACGGGAAGTATATAAATATTTACTTAACCTCACCTTAGCCGATTATCAGGTTTAGAAATCCTCAAAAGGTCCCAAAGTCGGTTCCTCGTTGAACGGCTCGGTAACAACTCCTATATAACACATAATAAGCACACATATAAGATGCACAGCAAATAACATGCGAATGACAGAATGTAATGTTCCCTTTTACCCCGGTGCTTCTTTGGTTATGATGAGAATATCATTATCTTTTACCATTATTAATCCATTTCCAAAAATATTATATCGTATTTAGATCCGGGCATTATTCCGGTTAGATATTTTCACAAAATAATTATATAGCATATATTCCTTTCCGAAAATATTTTCCATTGCTATGTAACATATATTCTTACCATAAAATAATTACTAGAAAATGATAACGTGTGTATGTATATTTATATATATCCATATGGTAAAAAGCATCGCCAAAATAGTTATCGTATTATGTATATATATCAGAAAATATTTCTGTAATATAAATTGTATCATTTATCCTTTATTCTCAATATTATGTTATGGTATTTATTTTCACAAACATAAACATGTACCGTATATATATATATATGTATGTATGTGCTAATTAATAATAATATAGTATGCCATATATTAATTTTATGTGCTCGGATAATATATAATAATATAGTATGCCATATATTAATTTTATGTGCTCGGATAATATATATATCATCAGTTTAGTTAATATTATTATTATACCGTTATTATACCCAGGTTAGGTGTATATGTGTATTTCACAAACTGGCCAGCCCACAAGCTCATGAGCAGGCCCTTAGGCTCAGCCCAGCACAAAGCCTGGGCCAAACACCACGGCCCACCCATCAACCCAGCTCCCAACACGCGGGTCGACCCGACCCGTGAACCATCTTAACCGGGTCATCTTCCTCACCTTGAAACGCAGATGGCGGCGCGATGACGATCTGCTGTGGACGGCGACGGTGTTGCGAGCTGCAACGAACGGCGAGGCAGGCGACGCGGGGCGACGGCGAAGCGACTGCAGGCGGCACGGCGTGAGGTTGCAGGGTGGCGGCGCGAGGAGAAGAGGAGGCGGCCTCGGGTCACACATCGTCGGGTCGGCTTCCTCTGGGCAGTTCACGGCTGGCCTAACACGTTGGCAGCGGCGGGAGGAGGAGAAGAAGGAGGAGAGGAAGGCGCGGGGGTGGCTGTTGGTGCGTGTTGATGGTGACGGTTGAGGAGAAGGAAGAGGACGAGTTGGTGGCCGGTGGTGTTGGTGTTTGTGTAGTGGTGTTGTGGCAGCGTCAGGAAAGAAAAGAAGAGATGGTGGTGGCGTTGGTGGCAGTGATGCGCGGAAAGAGAAGGAAGACGGTGGTGATGGGGCTTCGACTGGTGGTGGCTCGGGTAAGTGGTTATTGTTTGTATTTTCTTTTTTCTTCTTTCTCTTATTTTTTTCTGGTTTGATTGAATTTGTATTTGAGTGGTTTGCAGGTGCAGGGAAAAACGGGAACTGGGCAGGGTTGTTTACAGAGGAAAAGAAGGGGAATGGTGAGGCAGGGTTTTTTTTTCTTTGTTGGATGGCGTGCAGGCAGAGCCACGGGTACACAGGTAAGGTTTCACAAGCTTCACAGGGAGAAGGCGGCTGCGTGACTCAATCACGCAGTAGTGTCCAGACTGGACCAGAAAATAACTGATACACCCACTTAGTTATGCTCCGGTGTGATTTCCTGAAGATTCCGGGACCCGAAAAATACCAACTTAGGCCCGAAAAATCCACGGAAAAATCTCGAGCGTGGGAAAAGCCTCGGTTTCAAAAAACGACGCCCAATTTACCTTGAATTAATTACCCAAGATTAATTCTTTCAGTAAATCACTGTATTACGACTTTTACAGTCCCGGTAAAAATCCAAATTTTTACCCGGGCTGTTACAAATGAACTTGATTAGTATATGTCTGCATTTCACCTCTACCTCTCTTACATCTAAATATGCATGTGATCTAATTCTAGAAGTTTGAAGAAAATGGGATAGATTTTTGTGTTTAGTGATAGTGAGATGTCGCTCTCCATGACTTTTGTGGCTTTGATCTTTGTAACTTATATAACCTCTTACTAATTGATCAAGATACCTAGTATCATATATGTTTTAATCTATGCAACATTTGTTAAAAGGTTTGGAACCTCTTTCCAACAGAATCACATTGGCTAAAGTCCAACATGAATGAGTTTCAACCTAGAACTTAGCTAGCATCTCCATACTGTAGCAGAGTCCCTCATGCCAACAGTTGGGAGCAACCACTTAGAATTTGAACGTTGAAGATTTAGCGCCTTTCACACTAAAATCCGATGCTCGTGATAGTGATTGGTGATTATTACTTTTTGGAGATTCCTTCTCCCTTGCTTCTATAAAATGGAACAAGTTTGAAAAACTCAAACAAGGTTGCCTTCTGTGAATTCTGAGTCATTTTAAGCTTTAAGTCTTGCTAATTGCAATTCTCAAGTGTGTTTAGAAAGTATGATCATTTATATTATCTCTTTTTTGTTTGTTTAAGTGTGTGCTTAAATCATCAATTAAGCGAAAAAGTCTAATTTACCCCCTCCTCTTCCCTCTCTTGGTTGGGCCAAGATAATCAGCCTATCATTAAATTTCATCATTTAGACACATTAAATGCCAATTTGAGGAATGATATATGTAGTGACACATAGCATTATTGGTTTTTTTTAATGCGATAATGAATAATTTTTTTTAATTTGATCACTTAATTATTTTCTTGTGTCTAGGAATTAATATAATAAGAGTTTTTTCTATCTTGTGCCCTTATTTAGGACACATGATAAGCCATTAAATAAGGAAATAAATTCTTATAATTAATGAATATCATTTTCGTGACTAAAATAACCCTTCCATAAATGATGATTATGCTGTGTAATTAATTCAATAATGATTATTTCAATCACCAGGGAAATTATATTCATTAATTGTGGAAATTCATTTTCTTATTTAGTAGCTTATCATGTGCCCCAAAGGCACAAGATAGAAAAACTCAATATTAATATTCACTACTATCATTTATTTGTTTACATAAATCATTTTATAGTTTTTGTTTTGGTATTCTGAAGTTTAGGTTGAGGGGAGAATTCCATGGTAGGGGATAACAACTCCGCGAGTCCTGTATCTTTTTCCCAAATCTCATTTGAGTCTTAAAAAGGAAAAACGCCTATTTTGAGTCCTATAATATTTAAAAATTACACCATTTGAGTCCCCGTCCAATTTATCTTTTTGCTGACATGGCTGTTATCCTTGACTTGTCATGCACCGAGAAATTTTATAGTGGAGACACTCCAAGTTTTATTTGTTGTAGACTTGATCTTAAATTCAGTTATATTAGGAATAATTAAACCATATAAGTATATATATTGAATGTGCAGATTTATTTCCTAAATAATACAGAATAAATAAGGAAATAATATAAATTTTAGGAGATGAATGGGGAACCTATAAGGTAAATTGGAGAAATAAATAAACCTTAGAATGGAAAGAGCGAACAATCAAAGGTAATTTGTTAACATAAATAGGGGTCTATAACAAATCAAACTTGGGGAGTCCCCACCATAAAATTTTTCGTCATGCACCTCCACATCAGAGCTTTGAAGTGAGCATGCCAAGTCAGAAACACCTATAGTTTCAAGACAATAAGAGATGAGTGTCTAAAACCAGCAAAGAAAAGAAAAAAAGAAGAGAAGTGTGGGCATCAAAATGCTCCTCCACTTTCCTGCAAGGAGATGAGCCATGCCTAACAAAGAAGCACGCAGCGGCTCTCGTAGGCACGGTGGGCGCAACATCGACGACAAGGTTCCTCAGCAGCCTCGTCGTGCGTGCACGAGCTGAAGGTGGGTCGGCGCTGACCTTTGCTCCGGTTTCTCTTCCGCTGAAGGTGTGTCCCAAAGTCAGTTTTGGGATCTTGATGGAGGTGGTGGATCGGGTGCAGATCCATCTCCTCCTCGCCTTCTCCGGCGACGGACTCCTTCTTAACGGCGGGCGCACAACACGATTTGCTTTATTTCCTCTGGTGCTAATTTGTTGGTGGTTATGCTTTGTGTTCGTAGTGGCGTGTAGTGTTGGTGGTGGATGGTCGAATTGTGGATGGAGATTGCTGGTGAATCCGACGGTGGTTGAGGATGGTGGTGATGATGCCGTGTATTGTGGATGGAGTTTTTTTGTGGATTCTGGGCTGGATATGGTTGCTGGCTGTGTTGTCGATGGATTTATGTAGGTGGTGCTCGGATTCTTTGCTGGTTGCGGCGGAGGAAGGGAAGGTTTACTAAGGGGAGGAGGGGATTTATGTTGGAGATGGAGAGGAGGAAGAGGAAGGGTGGCGGCGGGTGAGGTGAGAGGTGGTGGGTTTTCAATTTGGGGAAGAAGGGAAGGGGAAATAGTGATTAATTGCTATTGATTGTCATTAATTATTATTAATCATTATTAGTAATTTTTTCGTTGACTAATTATTATTAATTGTATTCATTAATTAATGATTTAAAATGCAGATTTTTTGGTTATTTCCTTTAAGTTTTATCATTTTCCATGTATACACATAACTACCGTGTAAGCATGAAATAGACGGAAACTTTGATGGGGACTCGTTTAATATACTTTTTAAACGTTTTAGGACTCAAAATAGGCGTTTTTCCTTTTTAGGACTCAAATGAGATTTGGGGAAAAGATATAGGACTCGCGGAGTTGTTATCCCCCCATGGTAGGGCTAGAATAAATTACCGAGGTACCAATGTGGGGTTGGTCTAAGTGGTAAGCGTCTTGGTTCCGGTTAAGCGAGGTCTTGGGTTCGAGTCCTCGTGTACGCAAAAAAATCCCCATTGGGAGACTCACCCATCATAACCAGGTGCCTGACGCGGGTCGACCGGATTAGTCGGGACAAAGTTCCGGATACCGAAAGGGAAACCAAAAAGAATAAACTACCAAAGTCAATGAGCACTTACAACAATATTTACAGATTACACTGGATTTGATATCACTTTCTCCACATTGTTTCAAGCTATATTTTGGATAAGGTGGAGGACTATTCCCGTTGAAAATATTACCTTATAACTAATATGGCCTTTAATTTGGAAATCAACAACGAATGATCAAAATATTTAATAGATTTACCATGTTGGATTTGCACTGTGTGGAAGGGAATGATGAGACAAAGAAAGCAATTACCATTCTCCCAATTTTTTTTCTCTACAATCGTTGTGTTCCAAATTCCAATACTGCGGGTTCAATACCACAATTAATTTAGTGCAACTAGGTGGACATGCTTTACCTGCCTCCTTTTTTTTTTTTTTACCTTGTGGATTTATCCTTGCAAATGGAAAGAGGTAAAAGGCCCCTCCTTTGAGAGGAGTGGAGTGGAGTGGAGTCCCTTGGGCCTTGACAAGTGGATTCTCCCTCGCTCCCATTCTTTTTAACCCATCCATATTTTGGAGAAGAAACTCACAGCAAAAAAACACACACTACCTACCCTACTCTTTCTATTCTTCCATCCCACTAAAACAAAAAAAACGCAGAGAAGTTTGTTTGAGGAAAACGAATTAAAGAGAAAAAAAAAACGGAAAACCAATATAAAAAGCATTGGTCCGTTCTTTTTCATGTGCAGTAGCGGCAGCAGCGTATTATATAATTCATTAAATCAATGGGAGGAGAGAATTCGAAGAAACGACCGCTAGACCTTGACTGGTCTCATGTATTAGCCGACAAAAACGACGACGACGCGGAACCCCCCACCTTAGTGATCGTTAGAACACCCACTCCCACTCCCACTCCCACTGCCCCACCACCACCACCACCGGCGATGAGCGGCGGCGATACCTCCGCGAGAGAGGACATCGTCGGGATGTCCGATTCGAAGCTCCAACTTACGCTTGACAGCCAGAGGCGCACTCTCAAGACTCTTGGGCACAACCTGCCTGACAAAGGAGTCAAGGCCCGAGCTTATATTAAAGTCCTTGAAGAAGAGCAGGAAAGGAGGAAACTTCGAATTGTGCGTGCATGCCTGCGTTCTTGGGTTTATTTTGTTTCTTCTTCTTCTTTGATAAAGTGGATCACTTCAGTAAAGATTCAATCTTTTCTCCCCTCCCTACCTATTGTGCCTCAGCTTCATCTTTCTTGTATTTCACCCTAAACCAAAAATAAAATGAAAAATAAAATGGGGTTTGTGTGTGTGTGTTTTTTTTAATTACATTATGCCTCACTTGTTAATAATTTCCATGATCAATATACATATAGAATTCAGATGTCGCGTACTGGTTGTATTTGGTCTATGAGTGATCAATAATGTATTCCCACTTTTTTTTTGTTTTTTTAATGTTTGATTGTCACTTGCGTCTTTAATTGAATAGGATGTTGATGAATGTGAGAAGACCACGCAGTCGAATGGTTCAAGTATGCTTGGTTAGTGTAAGCTTTCCTTTATCTCCCCTTCACCTTTTAAGGAGCTGAACTTGTATTAACCTGCTGCCTTTTCTTTTCTCGCTTGTGATATTGATTTGGAAGGTGTAGACGATGTAGTATAGTAGTCCATATTTCTTTGGATGCTTTTCTGAATTTACATTTAAGGTATTCTGTAGGTGCTTCAAATGGTTGCAAAGCTAGACAACAGAGTTCATCATCCCAAGTCCGTCCTCAATCAGAATTTTATGATATCTTCAGCAGAAAGATCGAAGAAAATGTATGGTTTTGAGCTTTCATGTGTACCCCTTCTTTACAGTTCCCTCCCATTGCATCAGCATCACCATTGTCATCATCTTATTTGATTATCTTTTGACAGACAGATTGCAAAGTGGTCAGTGCATCTGGTAAAGAATTGCCACTTTTGGTTCGTCATAACAGCGAGCGAATGAGGCCTGGCAGTGGCAAGACACAAAACAAAAAACAGATACAATGGCCTTTAACATCTTCCAGCAGACATTCATTTACTAGAGATAAATATGTTCCCTCTATTGGCAATAAGAAATGTCGAGCTTCTTCCCCTCATTCTCGAGGAAACAATGGGGAAAGTGTGCAGATTTCCCTCTCCAAAAAGTAAGTATCCTCCATTTTAACGTTTTCTGCTCCAAGTTTTCGTTCATCTTTTGCCTGTTTTATGCACCCACTTTGCTCGCATGCTGCTGAGATTGCGAGTTTTTTTCCCATATGCCTATATATACCTATATGTCTTTGCTTCTTATATCTGGGACTTTGTTGATGCTTACTTACGTCATTGAAAAACTGTGAAAAACTGTTCTGTTTTACATGCCGACTATAAACCTGTTGGGCATAACTTTTACCAAATATCTTTGATTGTTTATGTCTTGGATGGTTTCAGCATTTGATTCACAGGTAAAAGTCTAGCTGGGGTTTGCTAAGCATGAGTTCTTAGGTCTGAATCATCATAACTTCATGATTGCATCACTTATTCTTCTAAGTCTGGGTAGCTATGGTCTTGCATTTGTGCCAAGTAACCATTTTGATTAAAATATCATGAGTGGAGCTGATATGATGGTTTTCTGCAATATTATCTTTGGAGATTTGTTTCATGGCTTGAAGGTCTGATTTTTTGATGAACTTAAGAAGCTCTGCATAATAAATTTTTAGGCCCTTGGAAGCTCTGGATCGCCTCTTGCCAATTTTTCTTTTAAAGTGATTCTTCACTTCAGTCTCTACTGATATAGGGTTTAGCTTTCAATTTATTATAAGTATGACATAAGAAGGAAAAGACTATCTGATTTATTTTTCTAGTTTTGGATGAATATTTTTCTTCATAATGAGATGGTGCAATATCCAATGAGGCCACCCTATAATTGTTCTTTCTGAATTCTGGTGTTTGTATGCAGCAGTTACTTAAGAGCGTATCAATTTGGATAAGCTTTCTCCTTCTTGTCATCCCCAAATACAATTATTTCGTTTACTGCCTTGGTTTACATTTAGGGTGTCCTTTAATGGAAAAGATTCTATGCCGCGTGGTTTTTTGTTTCCATATTTTGATGTTTCATATGTCTGACAGGAAGGATGTTTGTGCAGTCCCACCTTCAAATGGTGCCAGGCCTAGAAAGGTACGTCCTTGCTCTCTCTCTCTCTCCCTCTCTCCGCGTGTCACATTTTGGATTGCTCCATATTGAGAAACTACTGCTATTTTTCTGGTGATAGTACATCGTGGGCTTCTAAGGTTTTTCATTTATGGGATTTGGTGAACATCTGTCTGTTGATTAGAAGCTCAGCTTATATTTGAGCTCTACCAATCATGTGACACAGCATCATGCTTGCTATCTTGCTTGTAAGGAATGCTTGTGGTACCGGGTAATTTTAAACCTTTCACGGGTCATATAGTGCATATATTATCAACGGAAAAGGTATACCTATTTTAGTTAGATTTTTAAGTATCTAGAGTGAAGTATTGATAATGGTGATTTTCCACAAGTTTGTGATATGTGGAATTTGTGGCTATATATTCTTTTTTGGATTCTTGTGGTCTACCACTCTCTTTGTCATCTGTCTTTTATGCCACATAGTTAATGAGGAGGCAAGATCTGATGAGTTCACTTAACTGTGTTTGAGGTCATCTTTTTCTTTTCTTCTCTCTCTCTCTCTTTTTTTTTAAAAAAAAAATTTAGATCATTTCTGGATTGAGGAGGCAATCGGATGGCTGTGTACGTAATCATAATCCTTGTTGCATCTTTTAATTGGATTTCATTTCATGACATGATGAATGTGACACATTTCTCCTCATTTCTGGATAGTTTATCTCTTTTACACCATATATCTTTTGATGGTTCACTATGAAAAGTTTTGTTTGGGCATCTGATTTCTTTTTATCAAACCGTCTTCATGGAGCTTAACTACTCTTCACAGCATGCTGAACACTTACCTAATTGAATTAAGGCATAGAAGAAATTTTGGCATGATCCTTCATTCTGATGGCATTGCATGGCGAAACTTGGTTTATGTTGATCATCATGCTAGAAATTAGATCCAGGATGCCCTTGAGTGATTCAAGGATTTCATGATCCTCATAATCAACCAACGGTCAACAACTAATTCTTAAGTATGATGTAATGTAGACTTGAAAGAATAAATGTCACAGGGATAAATCTTTCCAGTAACATGGCCAAATATTTCTCATTTAATAGTTTATCTTCTGCTCACTATACTCTGGAAATGTTACATATTAGGGTCTTTCTTTTCTTTGGC
The DNA here is from genome assembly GCA_028386065.3 of Turnera subulata. Lineage (NCBI taxonomy): Eukaryota > Viridiplantae > Streptophyta > Magnoliopsida > Malpighiales > Passifloraceae > Turnera > Turnera subulata. The sequence goes on along the minus strand of JAKUCV010005746.1, from coordinate 15,088 downwards.
TGATTAGAAGCATGTTTTATATTAATTAAACAGAGCCAGATAGTGCTTCTAGATGAGGATGATTCTCAGCTTGCAGAAAGGATGGAGCCTACAAAAAAACTCCCCGAATGGTGATGAAACTTTCAGTATTTCTCCTCCTTTTTGGTATTTTTCTTTGACTTTCCATTATGTGGTTTGTGGTTATAGCAATAATTGCAATTTTTGGTTGCCTTCAGCAAAAGAGATGCTAGGATCTACTACCCATCAAGGTAATATCTAATAATTTTTTTTCACATCAGAATCTATCTTGAGGGGATGATCTGTATTCTTCTATTAACTTCTTGCTTATTCGTTCACCCAGAGATGATCCTCAATCTGTTGAAATTTTTGCCAAAGATGTAGATTGCTTGGCCCCTCAAGCTTTTCTGACATCGCCTATTATGAATTTCTATATCAGGTATGTACATATATGGTTTATAGATGAGGTTTGGATTGTTGTTATCACTATGAGAAGGCAGAGCTAACTTTAGCTGCTTGATTATTTGTTCTTTCTCTTCCCAGATAAATATTTTATAACTAGCAGCTATAAGATTAATTCTTATGTATTAATCTTAGAGTATATGGTTTGTGTTTGCCGATGTTATAAAAGCAGTTCGAAAGAAACTGCTTGTTAGGGGATAATGAAAGCCTTTGCCTAGCCATTTTCTAGATGTTTGTGAATGATATAAGGCCTTCCTAGATTTTACCACTATTTGGTTCCCTATTTCTAGGTATTTACAGGTGCAGGAGTCTCAAAGAAACGAGGCTAGGCATGATTATCTTTTTTTCAACACATTTTTTTACAAGAAGCTTGAACAAGCTGTATCGTACAAGGTACCTCTCTTTGCTATTTACTGTAGCACAAATTGCTGATGTATGTGCTGGATGTTAATTTTTTTCTTTGATACATTTTAAGCATTTCCTGTGATGCCATGCCTAGATTTTGTCTTTTAGTCCTCATGGCAATGTGCCTTCCCTGTCCTATACAGGGAGCGGACAAGGAAACCCGTTTTCTCAAGTTCAGGAGGTGGTGGAAGGGAGTCAATATATTTCAGAAGGCTTATGTACTTATCCCCATACACGAAGAGTAAGTGGTGTCTGTTAATTGTAATTTCTGCACAAATCTTCTTTTTCCATTCTGTTGCCCTTGGTTCTAAGAGATGCTTGGACTATGATCTTGCAATAAATATGCTCCTATATTTATTTTAGTGTAGGAATGATCAAATTAATTTGGTAATTTGCTGGTTTTCCTCTCTAAGGATCTACACTTCCATTGAAGATGACTCGGGGTTAATTACATTAGGGGGTTTTAGAGAAATTTTATGCCCCAAGTTTGATTAGCTGTGAACCTGATCTTAAATTTGATTATATTAGGAATAATTAAATCATCTAAGTATATATATTGAATGTGCAGATTTATTTCCAAAATAATATATGATAAATTAGGAAAAATATAAATCCTAAGAGGAGAAGAGGGAACCCTTAAGGTAAATTGGAGAAATAAATAAACACTAAAATAGAAAGAGTAAACCCTCAAAGATATTTTGTTACCATAAGTAGGGGGTTCATAACTAATCAAATTTGGGGAGTCCCCATGATAAAATTTTCTGGGGGTTTTATACTTGCACGTTTGATTTTATGAACCTTTGTAAGATTTCGATTGGTCTCATTTTATGAATATAGTAAGAGAAAGGGAGATTCATGTGACTCTTACCTGTTACTTTGATATTAATAGTTTTGGAGGTTGTTGATTACAATGATCTGGCAAAGATCGTTGGTGACTAGGCGTTATATTGGGCTCTGCAATGCCCATTACTCGTCTTAGGCCGCAGTGAGGAAGCTGTTAGTGGTTTATCATTGGGTCAATAGTGCTATTCCCTCCTTTTGTGTGATTTAAGGGCTGGAAAGTGCCCTATCCTACCACTTGACTAGTAGGGAACATTATGAAAATTAAATATAGTGCTTTTTCGAACTTATGATTAACTCTGCTGGTGGCAAATGGATTGACTGCTGCTTTGACAGGGAAAAAGGAAATGAAAAATTTGAACTGGAAATATAATTGTACACAGATACGTGAATATACTGGGAACAGATAGTATGCAGGTGGAAGTGCTCTCTCTTGCTCACAGTCACACTTATACAAGGATGGTGCCTGTTTAAGTATGACCCACTGTAATATGATCCGATTTTTCATCAATTGGTAATAGCCTACTTTAACTACATGCACGTGACATGGGGGTCATATATGCTTGCTTGGGAGTAACGAGCATCTATGTTCTATAACTTGCAATGAGTATGGAAAATTGGTTCCCATTCTTTTTTTCATTGTTGGTCTCTGGTCCTTAATTAGTTGCATCTTGCCCTCAGCTACTTTGGTTTCAATTCCCAGTGTGTAGAATGTGAAGTTATTCATTTGGTATGCCTCATGCTCCATCTATTTTCCTCATTTGGCAAAACATAATGTCATTTCTTTTACTAATTTATTTTGTGTGATGCATTTAGTCTGCACTGGAGTCTGGTGATTATCTGTTTCCCAGAAAAGGGCGATGAATCAGGGCCAATTATTCTTCATCTGGACTCATTGAGATTTCATTTTAGCAAAATTGTCTTTCAGAATGTAAAGAGGTAAGTAGACAAGGGGCCTTCGAGCAATTTCATGAAGTTTTCATTGTTAATTGTGGAATCGATTCTGAGTTTGTCATGCCAAAAAATATCTTATTATCTTGGTTTATGTATCCAGTGAAATTGATGCAAGGTATAGTCTCATTTTAGGATGGAATAACACCCCCACCACCTCACCACCTCCAGCCCCCCACCCCCACCCCCACCCCCACCCCCACCCCCCTGCCTTAAAGTACGAGTTGCTCTTTTAGATTTCTAAAGGTTATATGCGTGGAGCATTGAGAACTATTGTGATTATAAAAACTTAATAGATATTCTGCATTATCGTCTAATAGTTGCTTTCATAAGTGTATAGTGATCACTTCAATGTGAGTCCTGATATTGAAGAGTATGATGGCATTTGTGTATACCAGCTATTTGATAGAAGAATGGAACTATATGAATCGAGAAGTCTTTCCTTCAGATCTTCCAATTGCGGACAATATATGGAAAAATCTGTCTCGTAGAATTGATGAGCGAGTAATTGCGGTAATTTTCTGAATTCCTAGGTTTTATATGTTGTGGATAATTTCTCTCAAGCTGTATTTATGGCCACAATATATTTGAGTTCAAATATTTAGCCACAATGTTCCTGGTATTTGGTCTCCTGGTAGTCTTCTTCAATTGGATTGTTTGGTTGCTTTTCTTTTTTTTTTTGTTTTCTTCCTCCAGTTCTTGTTCATATCATGACCTGCATAAACTATCTCTTTCATATTTTCTTTTAACATTTGAAAGTTCTGTATAAGAATACCATTGTGGTTTCAATATGCAATTAAAAACTATGAGTCAATCAGCCGCTTCATATAAATAAAAGTTCGTCTTGTTTGAGAAGTGTTAGGTAAGACTTCCTTACTTGTGGCTTGTGTATGGTATTATGTGCAACTTTCACATTGATCATATTTGAGTACCAGAAATGGTACTGAAGGATTCGTGATTCTGTAAAATTAGTGATTTCTGCTTGAAATGATAGACTAGAGATTACAGTTGGTAACAAGTAGTATGCTGGTGAATGGATCTTTGGAAGTGAAGGGATTGATTGGACAGTCTTATAAACAGTCCTGAATTGGTGGAGTATGACACTTCCGATCTAGGGGCCTTGTTTATTATGTGACTCAATTCCAATATTATGTCAGGGTTTGGCAAAGAGCTCGGATGGGTAAAACTAGTGGGATTTCCACCTAGTTGTTTAGGCGAGGCTTCACTGCAGGTTCTTGAGGAGTTTCCTTACTGGTTGAAGATGTAAGGAGCATTAGATGCTGACGTTTGAAAAATATAAAAAATTACTATAATGCAGCACTAGGATGGCTCGGTCCGAGGAATGTGAGTTTTGAATATGGTCTTTCCCCTTATTTATTTCTATATTCTGGTGATCCAAGTCATCCAAATAAGAATTGTACATTTAAGAGTCCGTGGATGGGTTTTCTGACTTTGACTCATCTAGTGTCAGTTTAATCTCTACAGTTCCTAGATGATCAATTTAGAGAATCCTTATAAGGTTAATAGGATTTAAAGTGCGTTTGTGGAGGTACTTGATTTTCAGGATAACTTTGTGGATAACTTGACTTTTAAGCGTCCCTATATTGTTGATAAATCCAGAAGACCATTGTGATTTATTTGTATCTTATAAACCCTTTAATATGCACATTCTGTGGCGATTGATTACTTGAATAAGTATTCGTATCTGTGTGGTTATAACTTTGTGCACTTATTTGTTCATGTCTTAGTATTAGAGCAATCTAATTTTTCCAAGGATTCCAAGGAACCGATTGTGGAGGGTTATACAATATTGGGTTTTTGACACAGTACATACCTGTACTATTGAGTTTGTTCCCTTTATATACCTGTACTTTGAAATTGCCCTTTTTATATACCTATACTATTGAAATTGTCCCTTTTTTATACTTGTACCATTGAAATTGTTCCCATGCTACACCTCTGTCCACCACTCCGTTAATGAATCCACGTGGCACAAAAACGGTGTCGTTTTGGCCGTGCCACATCAGCCCAAATTGCCACGTGGAAGATGTGTTTCAATAGTACAGGTATATGAAATGGACAATTTCAAAATATAGGTATATAAAGGGTACAAACCAAATAATACAAGTATGTACTGCCCTATAATATTTGTTTTTTTTTTGTCATGTTCTTCTCAGACTTTGGAACATTACTTATACTGTTCCATTTTATCTATCTGAATTTTGAATCCATCTTTCGGTTATTGGTCTGAGCTTATACTTGGCATTAAATTTCATTGCACCATACCAGGTACCCCAACAAAAAAATGACTATGATTGCGGTCTCTTTGTACTCTACTTCATGGAGCGCTTCATTGAGGAGGCCCCCCAAAGACTGAAAAAAAGAGATCTGGAGATGGTACTAATTACCATCCAAAAGCTGAATAACTGACCTTGTTGGTTTAATTCCACTTCTGTCATAAATCATTATCATTAATTTTTCTTCCTAATTTTCAGTTCGGCAAGCAGTGGTTCAAACCAGAAGAGGCCTCTAACTTGAGAACAAGAATCCAGAGTTTACTAATGGATGAATTTGAAAATGCAGATAATGATCTCAATGTTTCCGATTCTCCTCCATCTAGTGGCGGTGGCACTACACCCTGATCCTGATGTTGACCAAAGCTCTGCGAATTCCAAGTGTCTTCTATGTACAGCTCAGATTCTGCACACTAAATAGAAAAAAAGAAATTCTGTACAGCCCAAGAAAAGTTTTTGCTGGTGCCACCAGTACAAAGGAGAACTAGTGGTACGAGTTTTGCTTACTAACCTGTTTCAAATTTAAAGCCCTTTTTCAATGTGCTCACTAGATGCATCGGAGGGCATCAGAATGCAACTGATATATACTTTTTTTTTGGGTGGTGAGTGAAGACGATATCCACCATTTTACGGTTGTATTCTTTTTGGGGGGCGGTGCTGGTCTAATTGGATGGCCATACTCCCACAAATATTGTTTACTCACAAGATTTCATGGTCCGAAGTTATGTGCTTGTCGCCAGAAGTGTAAATGAGAACTTAGTTGGTGAATTTTGGTGTGGTATGCCACCCTTTTCTTTTGTCTTGAAGACTAGTTTCAACTGGATGCCAGCATGCTGCCTTTAAAAATTTAGGGTTTGGTAAAGATACTGGCTGGCCATGGTGTTCAACGTCCAGTTGTGGAAGTGGGTGGTATACAAAACTGAACCCCCATTGAATTCTGTGCTGGTTATCATGTTGCATCTACATAAGTAATAACATCTAAAATACTCCATGGTTGGTCTCGCTTTATTTCCTCTTAGATGTGAAACGCCAGGAGCACCAAGCATTTATGTTGCAAGTAATTACTCAAGAATACAACTTTGTCAGCAGCATGGCATTGTTGAGGACCTACTGCCATAGCCGTGGGATGCTAACCGAAAATATAAACCTTTTGGGATGCAAACTGAAAATGTAAACCTTTCCATGAGGTGTCTAAAACTTGTTCCCCTCCAGTGACATCCAATTCCACGCGACTTGGAATTAAGAATCACTGAAATTATTCTCATATATTTGGGGAAACACGGTGTGCACCAGTTGGCCAATTCTGTGCCAATCGGGCCACCATGGTGCGCTTTGCACCAACAACACCAACCCAACCACCAGCATACTTACCCGGGCCAATTGGCTACCGGTTAGGCCAGTTGCACACCCGTAAAGCCAATTGACCTCCCGCAAGGCTAATTGCGCACTGACAAAGATAATTGGTCACCAATAGGGCTAATTGTGCATAACAAAGCTAATTGGCCACCAACAGGAATTGTGCATAACAGAACCAACTGGCCACCGACAGGGCTAATTGTGTGCATTGCCACCTGTGCTCACTTATCCCCTCTATGTGTGTAAAAGCTTGAGACAACTTTGAAAATGGCTTAAGTATTTTTTTCTTTAGGTTAATTTCACGGGTTGGGCAAAAAATGGCATTGAGGTGCTTGCTTAGTCTATAAAGTCTAAGGCAAGCGTAAGGACATTCTGTTTTGATGTGTCCGGTTACTCAAAACAAACAATGGACTCTCTCATTGTTTCATCATACTTGGAATCCTTCAAGTTCTTCTCTTTTTGCAACTTCTTCATCTTGAGGAACTTCATGAACTTCCTTGTAAGAAAGCAACATTATCTTTTTTGCCACTAGTTTTTTCATTTGAATCTTGAATCTTCAAAGCAAGATCTTCCTTCTTTTTCTCTTTGCCTTCAAGTATCATTCCGTAGCCATTCAAGGAGCCAATTAGCTCATTATAGCTTAGAACATTAAGATTCTTTGTCTATTAATAGTGTGACAATTAAGTTCTCATTCCTTGTTTGGTGACCTCAACATTTTAGTCACATTCTCTTTGTCACTAATTTCTTTACCAAGACTGATAAAATTGTTGCAAAGAATAGTGAACCTAGTCCTCATGTTATTAATAGTCTCATTTGGTATCATAACAAATAGCTCATACTCTCTCGTAAGTCTATTAGTTTTAGATTTCTTAAGTTGATTGGTTCCCTCATGGGTGGTATACAAAATCTTCCAAATTTCATGAGCACTCTTGCACGCTCTAATCCTCTTGAATTTGGCAATACCCAATCCACATAGCAAACTATTCCTAGCCGAGCGCATCTAGTGCACCTTTGTGCTTCTCATTTTCACTCCAATCACTCAATGGGCCACTCTCAAGTGTCTCTAAAGTTTCTAAGTCTTAACCCTCTAGAAACATTTGCATCCTCACTTTTTAATAATCAAAATAAGGAGCTTTATGGATGTTATAACCTTCAAAAACAATGATCTTTACTCTTGGAGACTAATCCTAATACAATAAGACATCTAGCTTCGCTAGTAATTGTAGGCCCAAGCTAAGCTAAAAGGAAGGGATGACGGGTTGGCGAATTAACTTTGTAAATGAAATAGTGAGTTTTATAACTGTTTTCGCACCAAATCAGTAATCTAGACAAAACTGTATTTTGTAACCCAAATTGCATCAAATTCTGGAAAGTTGAAAAGCTAAAGTAAGAAGTAAGTGCAAAAACGCAAGGTAACCAACACACAAAAATTAACACAAGGATTTAGAGTGGTTGCTCTTTAACCTAAAGGGTGGATCTACTACTTGAGGCTCCCCGTAGAAATTTTTAAAACTCACTAAATTATTTCATCCAAGGTGAAACCTAACCTATTACAATCTAGCTTTATTAAAGATTAAGCTACAACCTTTACAAGAGCTTTTTCCAAGGTTTAACTTTAATCTGACTTTAATCTAGGCTGTTATAAAAGCTCAACCCAAACCTATATCCAAGGCTTTATCAAGGCTCAAACTTTAAACCTATACCCAAATTTTCAAAGGCTCAAACTTTAAAGCTATCACTTACCCCTTAAGCAAAATCTACCCAATTTCACTTAAGGAATATATTTTTTTTTGGTTTTCCATCCGGTGTCCAAAGATTTGGCCCGACTAATCCGGATTCGACCCGGGTCACACCCCAAGTTATGGTGGGTGAGGAATTTTTACATACTTGAGGACTCGTACCCTAGACCTCGCTTAAGTAGAAGCAAGTTGCTTACCACTTGACCAACCCCACATTGGTTAAGGAATAATTTTCCAATCACACAAAGAGTGACTCACTCTTTGTTTACAAGTTTGCCCAAAAATCTCATAAAGGTGTAGAAGCACAATTATCAAGCATAATCACAACTAACCCATTCTTTAATCTCTTGCCTTAGTGCTCTTCTTTGAAAGGAAGTGGCCTATTTATATTCCAATGGAAAGGTCCCAATGGATATATCTATCTTAGGACACATGAGAGTCTTTGTCCAAAATAATGCTTTAAATATGATGGAAAAAGACTTACAAAATAGACTACCTAAGTGTAACATTCTTTTTTTTTTTTTATATGGAAAAGTGTAACATTCTTTAAACCGTTGTGTCACTCCGACCCTCTGCAGGTGCATGGACTCCACCGGATCCATAGTAAGACTAACTATATGATTACATATGACAATACAACAGACGACTCAAACAGGAGCAGACTCATGCACATAAGAGCACAAAAAAAACAATCAACACATCCCCAAGGATCTACAACCTGGCTTCGCTACCAACTGAAAGCCCGTATCCCAAAATATCCAATTTAATTAATTATAACATGTGAAATGACCAAAATGTCCTTCTACCCGGGATACGATATAAACAACATAATTATTGTAAAATTATACAATAAAATATACAAGAAACTAAGTATGCAGCGGAAGACAAATACATATGATAACACGTATGCAATGAACCCTATGGATCCGACCCGAGGAGGAAAGCACCGCCACCTGCTGATATGCTCTCCTGATCGTCGATCAGCTAACCTGTGTAAAGACTGTGAGGGGGTGAGACCAACCACTGTCTCACCGCAACCAAATAAACCAAAGTATACAGATACAAATCAACCACAAATACACCGGCATCAAGCAATAACAACCACAGTGCTCAACAAGTCACAATGCACAATATAAGTCATCATCAGACTTCAAACCCATACTTGTCATTAATCATCTTATTATCGTTATTAGGGTTGAATATTTTATTAGGACCCCCTACTGTGTGCGTTGAGCTTGGTCCCGTCTCATGAGACAACCAGGGCATAAGCCCAATATAATCAGGGCAAGGCCCAATACAATCAGTGAGAGAGAGAGATAGACAGAGAGAAAGAGGGAGGTAGAAGGAGGGAGATAGAAAGAGGGAGGTAGAACCGGCCATCACAGACCCATATGCTAAACCGCATATACCATGCAATCCCGAGGGGTATCACTTCCCGCTCGAACCCACCGGTCAACAGCCCCACAATAGTATATTTTATTGTACATTATTCTCAGTTATACTTAACGAGTTATGTGTTCCATACGTTATGAATGTCCAGGGTTGTGTGGTTTTAACATTTTATTCTCAAGTCCGGGCCACCGGCTCACAAATCACCACACGAACCTAAAAAATCATATCACATGTTATATCCCATAACAAATAAAATCATGCCCAACTGGCATATCATATCACACCGGCACACAATTCACATAATCAGGCATACCGCATCAAAGGCATCATCATCAAGATACAAAATGCAAGTAAGATCATCAACACAACGGGCATACAAGCATACAACATTCAATGACAAACAGATATTACCACTTTATATAAACCATGTCAATTAACCGAGTATTATAGGCTGTAATGCGTACAAAGGTTTATATGTTCTCACCTGGGCCATATTATATGTCTCGGAACTGAAGCCTTGTTCCGCCTCAACATATCCTATATTATATCAAAGGAAATGCGACCACATATAAGGTACACATATAACAATTATGAATGTACTCTAAAACGTACTTATATCGACATATCATCTTGAGTCCTCAAATCTTTATTAGGCCTAGAGCCCATAACAATAATAGTTATCGAGTTTAATTATCCATTGGGCCTAAAGCCCATCTTAAATTAATTACTCTTTATTGGGTCTATAGCCCATATCAACCAAAACCACTATTAAATCCAATCATGCTTTTCTTTGGGCTTAAAACCTGTTATTTATTAAATCCATATTAGACATACAAGGCTATAGTATCTTAAATGGGCCTGGGCCCAGTTTCCTAATTCCGGCTCTACCCGCGTCAGTGAAATCCGGCCACGCACGCACACACTACTCACCACACTCGATTTCCACTATCTCTATTTGATATCAATACATCGATTAATTCCATTTACCATACATAACATGACATGCTCGGAAACTAACGTATACATATCGTCTGGAAATTACCGTCTAATGTCGATTNGGGCCTGGGCCCAGTTTCCTAATTCCGGCTCTACCCGCGTCAGTGAAATCCGGCCACGCACGCACACACTACTCACCACACTCGATTTCCACTATCTCTATTTGATATCAATACATCGATTAATTCCATTTACCATACATAACATGACATGCTCGGAAACTAACGTATACATATCGTCTGGAAATTACCGTCTAATGTCGATTCTCGATGCTCGCCGAAACAGCACCCGTCTCGCCGGAAAACTCCACAACAACCGAGAACAAGAACAGCCACAACCATCTGCTACCATCCAAGACAACAACCAATTTAACTACCTATAAACTACAAGCATCTATACAAATTGAGGAGGGATGGAGGTATCAAATCCTTGCCGAAACTTGCTGCCAAAATCGGATCTACCGGAATCCATTGAACAACAACAGTTCGAGCCTCTGCCCGAACAACACAGCACGTACAACCCAACAGCTGAACATAGCAATCTCGTCAGAAACCCTTGTCGGCGACCAAAAAACCGAGTCCCCAGTAACAGTCCCGCATAACCCCGCGAACTCACCACCATCGGCCACCACCGACCCGACCACCACCATCAAGCATTCACCCGCTGCCACCCACAGTAACCACCTCATGCCACCAAGCAAAGCAAAACCCGAATCGGGTTAATCAACAATCAAAAGACGAACAGAAGAGGAAAGAGAAAAGAGAGGAAGAAGAGAATAAGGAAGGCAGTGGGGTACCTACCGGTGTTGTAGGCGTCGGCGGCGCACACTCGAGTTCCGACCTCGAGTCCCCGTGCTGCTACCCGTCTCCCCTGAGCCACGTGCCTCTGCCTTTTCCAATGCAGCGATGGTGTAACAGCCCGGGTAAAAATTTTGGATTTTTACCAGACTGTAAAAGTCTTTCTATAGTGATTTACCGGAAGAATTAATCTTGGGTAATTAATTCAAGGTAAATCGAGCATTGTTTTTCATAACCGAGGGTTTTTCCGTGGATTTTTCAGACCAAAGTCGGTTTTTTTTTGGGTCCCAGAATTCTCAGAAAAATCACACCGGAAAATAACTAAGGGGGTATCGATTATTTTCTGGTCCGGACCGGACTCGCTCCATAATGCAGACAAGCTGCATTATTGAAGTTTACAGGTTTCACAGTATCCTCACCTGTATAAACCGTGAACTTGGGAAGAAAAAAAAAGAGAAGAGGGAAAGAAGAGAGGAAGAGGGGAAAAAAAAAGAAAGAGAGGGAGAGAAAAAAAAAAGAAAAAAAGAGAGAAAAGAAAAAAAGAAGAGAGGAAAAAAAGAAAAAAAGAGGAAAAAAAGGGAAATACAAATCAGAAAGAGAGAGAAAAAAAGAGAGAGGAGGAGGAGTTGCCGCCCGATCCATCGCCACCGTGAACACCGAGGCCACCTGCAACCACCTCGCGCGCCTCCACCACAGCACCACCACCTCGTTGCCTGTCCTCTCCTCCTTCGCACCTTGTCGCCGCGACCCAGCCGACGCTGCTCCTCCCCGAAGCCGTCATCGCCGTCGTCTTCACGAGCGAAACCACCGCCTGCACGCCGTGGTCAGCCGCCGCTTCAAGCCGCCTGCAGTCTCGCCGACATCGCCACCTTCCTCGCGTCGCCGCCTACATCGCCGTCCCGTGTCCTGCCTCGTCGCGCCGCCATCGTCTGCAAGCCGAGGTAAGCAGACCCGTGTGAGGAGGATCCGACCCGGGTAGCGTGGATGTGGGTTGACCCGCGCCTGGGCTGTGGGTCTGGGCTGTTGTGATGATGGGCCGGCTGCACGGGCCAAGGCCTGGGCTCCTGTTTAGGGCCTGGGTTTGGTGCTATGCTAAGCCTGGGCTGACACCATTTGGGCCCAACTGAATCAATTTTCAAAAAAAAAGAATAAATGTATAAATATAATTCTGGAAATATAAAAATATATATATTATGGATTATAATTTTTCTGGAGAATATAAAAAAAAGTATATGGGTATATTTTGTAGAAATAAAAGAAGTAACTACTTGATATAATATTTTCAAGGAATTAAAGTAAATATAACATGATTATGGTAAATGCCAAGGAAATAAACAGAGAAATATATATATGTGTATATTTATAATTCGTATTTATTTTCAGGAAAATAAGTTTATATAATTATATTTACTGGAAATATGGTTTTCTAATATAATAATATTTGGTAATTATTATTGGCAAGTAATATATATGATGTAAATAATTTTTGGGAAAATACATATATATGATATAATTTCTAGGAAAATTTTATTGTTATTATTTTGGAATACAAAGTATAATTACTCCAAAAATATATTTAAAGGAGAGTTTTAATTAAAGTATGGTACCGAAATTATATTTGGATATACGTACGGTATAACATTTTCGGTAAAGGGAAATAATAAAGATATGAACCGGGATGGGATTATTTCGCACTTTTGGCATCATAGCATACCGATTATGTGCATTTATGTGTATATATTGTTTTGTTGTATAGGTTCGGATATCAGGCAGTTTCCCGAGGAGCCGGCGTCGGACATTGTTTCCGGAGTTGAGTAATCGGCCAAGGTGAGGATGGATTTCCTTCGATATGTACCTGTATTACTCGGTTATTGTGTTTGATGATTATTGCATTGTTGGTTGTTGCACTTGCTGTGGTTTGGTACGGGATGTTTATCCCACTGTCTTGATTGTTGTCGGGATGTTTATCCTAGTATTGTGATTGGTTTTGGACGTTATCCTTGAGTCTTTTGGCATTAAATAAAATGGATGAGATAATAAATTGAGATAAGGATGTCGATCCTTGATTTTGGATAGGGATGTTGATCCCTGTGATTTGATTTTGATGATGATAATATAATTGTCACACGGTAAGTAGTGGTACGACTCGATGGTTTAAGACTGTTTCGTGGTGGCCGTGACCTGGGTTACTTGTGATAAGCATGTCTATGCTTGGGATGTCTATCCCATGATTATTTTTGGGATGTCTATCCCTGGGTTCGTATTTTTGGGATGTCGATCCCTGGGTTCTCTTGATTTGGTCTGGCACCCGAAATATGTTGATAACCAGGTCTGACCTCTAGCTTATCTGTGACGGGTCCCGGAAAGATAAAATTGGAAAATTGGATTTTATTTGAGTCTTTTCGGTCTTGGATCGGTTTTGGGTCTTGTCTTTTGGTTTGGCGGTTTCTACTTCGTCGGTGAGCACTTCAGACTCACACTTCACCTGCGGGCTTTCATCCCGTAGGATGTGTTATTCGTGGTACAGGTTTGATGCATTCCAGACAGGCTGCGGCGTTATCCCTTGGACAGGACTTGGATCCATAGTTTGCATCTATGTCGCATACAGTGTTTTTGTGAGTTATTAAGTCTTCCGCTGTGCAGTTTATTGATATTATTGGGCCATTGGGCCGGTTGAGTTATTATTGATGTTTTTATTTTGGGCTGTTGAGCCCGGGTTTCTGTTGTATACACTGTATGCTGGACTTGTTTCGGTTGGGTCGTCACAGTTTCGGCACGTGTTTACTGTGTACGGTAAATACGGGACGGGGCGTTTCAGATGGCCTCGTGGTTGTGTGCATGCGACGTTTTAAAGAGGGAAAGAGAGGGCGGCGACGACGACAGCTCGCACTCCTCGTCTCGAAGACCACAGCGCACCCTCTACCACGATGCAAGGACGGCGGCGGCGTGAAGGAAACGGAGGAAGGGAGATGATGGCGAGAGAGAGAACAGTAGAGTCGGGAGGCGAAAAACCAAAGGAAATAGAAATTGAGAGAAAGAATAAAAGAAGAGGAAAAGGGAGAGATTTCGGGTTAATACCCGCTAATGCCACAATTTGAGGGGGAGGAGAAATCGGTGAGATCGTGGGAGAGAGGTGAGGCGGCGGGAGAGAAAAGAGAGAAAAAAGGAAAGAAAGAGAGAGGAGAAGAAAAGAAGAAAAGGAGGGTTAGGGTTGGCCGACCTGGACCAAAACGACGTCGTTTTGGTCTAAGTCGCGGTCAACTCTCCCCTGGTCAACGCGCTGGTTTAGGTTTAGGTTTCATTTGATTTTATTTTTATTTATTTTTTTCTTTAAACCAAAACTACAATAAACTCCGTGTTCCACCTCGAAATTCTAATTGTTCCCAAAGAATCCGACTAAGGATTAATCCCGAACGTAAAATAAAATTTTCAAAGAAAGATAAATTATTGATAATAATAATTTTCTTGACCAAAAATCCCGGAAATTCCACAAGAGTAAAATTGGAAACTAAATTCCAAAATTTCGAAAATTCCATAAAAATTTAAAACGAAAAAAACTAATGAATAGATTCTGGTTAATGATAAATTGGATTACCTTGTTGATAATAAACTTCGATCACATCCTTTATGAGTTCTTATAATTATTCTTCTTCACAGTCGTTTTTGCACCTATTCAAGTTCTTCTTCATAGTTATGTTTTTGCAATAATTTTTTTTTGATTGTTGTTATTTGCTAATGGTTTATATTAATCATTATCTAGATGGATAAGAATTGTTTAGAATTACTTTTTGTATATGAATTTTTAAACTGAATTTTTGTTAACGATATTTGTTGATGTTCATGATATTCTAAATTATAT
>JAKUCV010005745.1:0-31729 GCA_028386065.3 Turnera subulata | reverse complement strand
TCGATGTTGGATTGGAAACATCGATGTTTTGACCAACGGTCACAAGAACATCGATGTTTTGTAATCCAACATCGATGTTTTAGAGCTACTGCCAATATTTTGAAAAACTTGAAAAACAGAACATCGATGTTTGGTTTCACAACATCGATGTTTTGGACTAAAAACACAACTTTATGTTTGAAAGCATGCTTATGAATTGAATGATTGAAATGTGTTTTGTTTGAGCCAATGCCTAAGAGAAGTTGAGTGTTTCACCTTGTACAAATGGGTCCTAACTTCTCTTGCTCTTCTTTGCACTGCAACTCTTGATCATATCTTCACTTGAATTCTTGATCACTTTGGTTGAGTACTTGTTTGCTTGATTTCTTTTTGCTTCATCTTGGTTATGATCTTGGTTTGTCATTTATCAAAACCTGTAATAAGTGAACCATGAAGACATAGGTTCTAACAGATTTCTGCTCAAGGTGACGGGAGGTGTTGGTTTGCTGGTGGTCGGATTGGGTATGCGTGGTTGTTTATGTCTTTGGGTGGCGGATTGGCTAGTGGTCGTCCTGTGTTTTATGGTCCGGTTTTGATCTGCTGCTAGTCGTGATGGCCGAGCTTTGGGCGGGCGTGTGTTGTCAGTTTTGGCAGTGGGATTGAGGTTCTATTTGTGCTGGTTTGGCTCGGTTCCGGTGAGTCTTGGCAGGAATGAAGCATGGAGATTGGAATCCGGTGCTGATTCGCATCGAGTCAGAATCTGGTAAGTTTCTGGTGGCCCTGCTTTGGTTTCAAATCGGGGGTTGATGTTCTGTGCTCGATTTGGGGATGCAGTGGTTGAATCAAGGCCTTGCAGTGAAGATTTGGTACTGTCCATGAGGTTTTGGCTGGTGATAAGTGTTTTCTGGTGATCTACTTTGAACTCGAGTTATGGGATTGATGAGGCGGAATGGATTTCGCGTTCCAAGGCAATTAATATGGCCCAGGTGAGGACTTATAGACCTTTGTATGCATTACTGCCTATAATACTCGGTTAATAAACATGGTACATGAAGTGGTAATACTTGGTTGGCATTGTATGCTATATGCATGTATGCTTGCTGTGTTGGTGTTCCTGTGTGCAATTGTCTCTTAATGGTGATACTTGATGTGATATGTCTGATTATGTGAATCGTGTGCCTGTGTGATATGACATGCCAGTTGAGCATGATTTGTTTGTTATGATTAAATAAAATGAGATATGATTTTATAATTCGTGTGGTGATTTGTAGGCTGGAGGCCCGGACTGGAAAATAAAATGTTAAATCCACACAATCCTGGACAATCATAATGTATGGCACATATAACTCATTAAGGATAACTGGGAATGATGTACAATAAAAATATACTACTGTAGGGCTGTTGACCGTTGGTTCGAGCGGGAAGTAATACCCCTCAGGATTGCGTGCAGGATAGCATGGTATATGCGGTTTAGCATATGGGTCTATGGTGACCGGTTCTACCTCCCTCTTTCTATCTCTCCCCTTCTACCTCCCTCTTTCTCTCTGTCTATCTCTCTCTCTCTCTGATTGTATTGGGGCTTGCCCTGATTATATTGGGCTTATGCCCTGATTTTCTCATGAGATGGGACCGAGCTCGACGCACACAGTAGAGAGCCCTAATAAAATATTAAATCCTAATAAAACATTCAACCATAATAACAATAAAGTACAATGAAAAAAAAAGTGATTAAAGATCAGTGTTGGTTTGAAGTCTGATGATGACTTGTATTGTTCATTGTGACTTGTTTGTGCATTGTGGTTGCTGTTGCCTGATGCCGGTGTACTTATAGTTGATTTGTATTTGTATACACTGATTTATTTGTTTGCGGAGAGACAGTGGTTGGTCTCACCCCCTCACGTTTTTACACAGGTTATCTGATCATGGATCAGAAGTGCATACCAGCAGGTGGCGGTGCTTTCCTCTCGACGGGACGGATCCATAGGGTGCATTACATACATATTTTGCTTATTTATTTGTCTTCTGCTGCATACTCATTTAATTGTATAAATTGTTGTAAATTGTACAATGATTATGATGTTTGTATCGTATCCCGGGTAGAAAGGGCAATTTGGTTTTTTTACATATTTTAATTAATTAAATTGGACAATTTGGGATACGGGCGTTTCAGTTGGTAGTGGAGCAGGCTGTAGATCCTTCGGGATGTGTTCGTATGTTTTATGCTCTTATATGCATAAGTCTGCTCCTTTTGGGTCGTCTATTGCATTGTCATATGCATTCATATAGTGAGTCGTACTATGGATCCGGAGGAGGACACGCACCTGCTGAGGGTCGGAGTGACCCGGTATTGTCGTTGAAATGACATGTTTGCCTTTACGGCTTGGCTGTAGCAAAGTTTATTTTGTGGAATATCCACTGTTTTGTTAGAGTCGGTGTAGACTCCTGACTCTTTGCTTGTGTCTTTTGTCTGTGTGGAACTGGCCAATACAAGCAAGAACCATCGATCTGAGCTCGGGTGTTAAGTCTGTCAGGAGATGATCTTATGTGATACTTGTGGATTTCAATTCTTGTGATCTTGGTGATCAAGTTGCTTGTGGTATGATTTGCTGAGCTCGAGGATTTGAATTCACTTGTGAATAAATTTATGGATTAAATCTTGTCTGGAGTTGAGATGATTTCTTGAATTATGTTGAGGTTGATCTAATGGTGTATTTGAGGAAATATCTTTTGATGATACTTGAGGTACTTAACCTTGGTGGGATTTGAGATATTAGTGGTGATTGTAATAAAAAGGTTTAGATCACGAATCTTTGTTGAGGTTATAGTTCATGTGCTGGATGAGGATGTCGGAAGTATGTTTACATTGAGGTTTGATTTTGAGGTGATCTCGGGGAATTGCAAAACAAATGCTAGTTAGCTAATCATCTGATGAGAGATACAGTGATGTTCTAAGTTCTTTGACGAAGAAACTTTGATGTTCATATTAGTATGGCTTGGGGAATAGATTCAAGAGTATGTGCTATGGAAGGATGGTTGAGTCTTGAGGAATCTAAGTTTTGGAATTATAGCTATGATATCTGGGTAATGTTTGGTTTCTAGTGCCTAAGGTATGATCCGGGATATAAACTATTTTGGCTGAATTGGTATGTGATTAAGGAAATACTTTGAGGTATAGAACATGACATGAATTATGGATTTTTGATCTTGAGATATTCAAATTAGTAATAATGATTTTGTTACTCAGGTAACAATTTTGGGTTCTGTGCCTGAGAATAAGCTTTGTGGATTAAAAGGTTTGATATATTTGGTTAAGTGATGGTAAATGAAACGGTTTATGGATTCTGGTATTAATAATGTTAATTATCATTGGATAAGATTCTTTGGTTAGAGCTTTGATCTTATGTTCCGTTGATCATGGTTGACTAAAGTCAATGATTTGCTTGGTACATTGGAGTTATTGCTTGGAAATATAATTGATGGACATGATGATTCTACTTGGTTGTTTTGGCCAATGGTATTTTGATACCGGGTGACACCTGTTGTGTCACTTAAGCACTTGGTTACTTGATTTTTTCTACAAATTTCGAGGACGAAATTTTGTTAAGTGGGGTAGAACTGTAACGCCCAGGATTTTCGGTATTTAACTTTTATGGATTTCGGAATTTTTGAAATTTTATTTCCAATTTTACCCTTGATGAATTTCCAAATGTCCTTGGTCAGGAAAATTATTATTATTAATTTTTATTTCCTTGGAAATATTTCTTTTATATTGGTATTAATTCGTAATTGGATTTCTTTTCGAATTCATTTGTGTTTGGAGGTAAAACACAAGCTTTGTCGTAGTTTTGACCTAAACTATGTCGTTTTGACACATACAAAGGATAAAACTCATCCAGAGGTGTGTTTTGACTTTGGGGAGAGGTGTTGACCGCGCTTGGGATCAAAACGCGGGTTTGGGACGCCGTTTCGTCCAAAACAGCGTCGTTTTAGTCCCGGCCGAATCAACCCTAACCCTAGAATATAAAAACTTCTCTTTTCTCTCTCTCTCTCCTTTCTTTTCTTTTCTCTTCCCGATTTTGGCCGCCTCCTCCCCCTCTCTCACTCTCCACGATCTTTCCCTTCCTCTCCCTCTTTGTTTTCACTCAAAACCGCTACATCTGATGTCTTTTTCTTCTCTTCTCCTTTACTCCTTCGAAGCTGTTGCTCCTGATGCGTCCCCGTCGCGAGTTTTTGGGAGAGAAGGTTGAGGCGGGTCGCCTAGAGTTGTTGACGGAGAAGACAAGGCGGTTGAGGCGTACTACCGAGGCCTGCCATTCAAGGACGCCTCCGTCTCCTTCATCTCTTTCTTCCTCCTCTCCTTGCGCTGTCGCCCTGCTCACCAAGCGAGGTCGCCGCCGTCGAGAAGAGATTGTTGCCGCCGCCCTATCACGAGACGCGACCCGTGGAGTTGCGAGGAAGGAGTCTGGGTTCCCACACCCGTGTTGTAACGCCCCGAATTTCGTTAATTGATTTTTCTGAAATTTTCGAAATTTTTGGTATTTAATTTCCATTCTTATCCTTGAGGAATTTCCGGATTTTTGGACAAGGAAATAAATTATTTTACCTTGGTTATTAGGGAATTAAGTCGATGGACGGGTTCGGCTTTCGTTGAAGTTTAATCGGGTTTCGGGGTTGAGAATTAAACCTTGAAGTAGTTTCCCCGAAACTACGTCGTTTTGGAGACTGTAAAAAAAAAAAAAAGAAACGAGTCAACAGGGCGGGTTGACGTCGCCCAGCCGAACGACGCGTCGTTCGGGCTGGCGGGTCAAGCCCTAAAACCCTGCTTCCTCTTTTCTCTTCTTCACTTTTCTTTTTCTTCCACTCTTTTCCTCCAAACCCGCCGCCGCCTACCCCTTCCCTTCTCTTCTTCCTCCTTCGTTCTTCTCTTCCCTCCTCCCTCTCGTTTTTCCTCTCTTCTTCTTCCCTCCTCTCTTCTTTCCCTCTTTTCCTTCTCTCCCTTTCTCCCGCATCTCCCTTCCTTACAAATCGCCGCCGCCACCATCACAGGTTGGAGAGGAGGTCGAGGCGAGGGCGGTCTTGTGCGAGCTCGACGAGGCCACCTGCGTGTGGAGTCCTCGTCCTCTTCATGAGACGCGCTGGTGGTTGAGACTCCGAGCGGCGCCATGGTGAGCCCGAGGCCAGACCGGTGTCGGCTGCGAGGGGTTGAATCCGGTAAGCGCCTACAGCCGCTTTCTCTTCAAATTAATTTTGTTTTGGTTTTGTTCTTGGTGGTGGTGACGAATCGGGGTAGTTTTGTGGTTGATTGCTTTTGTTCCTCTTTGTGTTGGTTTGTGTTGCTGGCGGCGCGTGTGTGTTTGGGTTCGTTGATATCTGCTCATGGCGACGGGTGTGTGTTGCTTGCGTTTGGTGGCCGACGGCTCTGGTGGTCGGGTTTGTGGATTCCGGCAGTGTTGTGTTTGACGGGGTTGCTGGTGGTGTCCTGGTGACCGGAATATAGCGGGGCTGCTGCTGGGTTGTTTCGGCAGTGAACCTGCAGGCTAGGTCGAGTGCAGCAGATTCGAGACGGATCCATGGTGTGTTCGGGATTTTGGACAGTGGGTGTTCCCGGTAAGGATTCGATATCTAGCCCCTATTTTCCTTTCCGTTGTCATTTGTGGGCTTTGTGTTGATTACTGAACACGGGTTGTCGATGTTCGGGTTTGACAGATGCTGTGTGATTTTTCCGGCATCTTGGGTTTCTGTTCCAGCGTCTCGGGTCACTATTCCGGCGAAGCTTGGCCGGAATCCGGCGGGTCGAGGCACTGTTCCGGCGAGATGATGAATTTTCCGGCAATACGTGGTAATTCTCGGGCTTTGATGCGAATTTCAATTCTTGAACAATCATGTAGTGTAAATGCATATATTCTGTGTATTGAAATAAAAACGGATCTAGTGGAAACCGGGTGTGGGAAAGAGTGACGCGTGGCCGGTATATATCCGACGCACATAATATCCATAGGCCGGAAAGGTCGGGCTCGGGAGCTCGATTAATGTGAGTAAGTGAATGGGCCGGGCCTAGACCCAAGTTATGCCATGTTATGGATATATGGGCTTTAGGCCCAAGGACTATTATAGATACGGGCTATAGGCCCAATAAAGGGTAATTAATTTAAAATGGGCTTAAGGTCAATAACTTTAAATGAAATGGGCTTTAGGCCCAGTGACTTTAATTGATGTGGGCCTAGGCCCTGTGAACCGTTAACCGAGATAAATAATTGAACTTAAGCAAACTTTTGGTCTCGGGCTAAGTTATAGGATTTGTCGAGCTAAGACCATAGACCTATCTTAATTGGGCTTAAGGACTAAAAGATTTCATGTCGTTATAGTCACGGCATTGACATGCATTCTTCATGATTTTATGTGGACCTTATATGTGGTCATTTTGATTCCGATATAGGATATGTTAAGGTGGAATGAGCTTCGGCTTCCGAGACAATTAATATGGCCAAGGTGAGGACTTATAAACCCTTGTATGCATTACTGCCTACAATGCTCGGTAAACTGTCTTGATATTTTAAGTGGTATAAATTGTTGGTCTTTAATGCTGTATGCATGCTTGCTTGCTGTGCTGATGTTGTTAATTGCAAGTGTATATATTGATGATATCTTTGATGCGGTATGCCTGACTAAGTGAATTGTGTGCCGGTGTATTATGATATGCCAGTTGAGCATGTTTGTTTGTTATGCTAAACAACATGATTAATGGATTTGTGTTTGTGTGGTGGACTATGGGCTGGGGCCCAGATTTGAGATTAAGATGTTAAATCCACACCACGATGTTTGACAATAACGTATGGTACAACTCGTAATGGATAAATGAGAATAACGAATTATAATAAAGTCTACTGTGGAGCTGTTGACCGGTTGGTTCGAGCGGGAAGTAATACCCCTCGGGATGGCATGCGGGTTTGCATGTGGGCCTGTGATGGCCGGTTCTACCTCTCTCCTTCTACCTCCCCCTTTCTACCTCCCTCTTTCTCTCTGTCTCTCTCTCTCTGGATATGTTTGGGCTTCGTGCCTGGTTTATTTGGGCTTATGCCTGGTTGTCTCATGAGACGGGACCGAGTTCGACGCACACAGCAGAGGGCCCTAATAAAATATTTAAACTTAATAACAAAGATAATAACATAAGTTAAGACAAGTGATGGTTTGTAGTCTTATGGTGTCTTGCTCTGTGTTATGTGGTGGTTGTTTTATGCCGGTGTATTTGTAGTTGATTTGTTTTGTATATTATTGGTTTATTTGTCTGCGGTGAGACAGTGGTTGGTCTCACCCCCTCACAGTTTATTTCAGGCTAGCTGATCGATGATCAGAAGAGCATACCAGCAGGGGGCGGTGCTTTCCTCTCCTCGGGTCGGATCCATAGAGTGTCACTGTATACATGTTATATTATGTTTAGTCTTCCGCTGCATACTCGTTGTTGTGTAATTTATTTGTATAATTGGTCATTGATTATGTTGTTGATATTGTATCCCGAAAAGAAGGGCATTTTGGTCCTTCTACATGTTATGATTAATTTGATTGGTTATTTTGGGATACGGGTGTCCTGGGGATGATAAGGGCAATTTGGTCAATCTATAATTAATTTATAACTCATATTAATAAATTGGGACACGGGCGTTTCACGTGTTGCAGCCGAGGCACGACACCCGAGTGTGTCACCATCGAGGGTAAGCCCCTGATTTCTCCTTCTTCCTTCCTCCTCTCTTTAACCTTCGGGTTTTGTTCCAATCGGGTCTTGAACGTGTTGTGATTGGGTTTGTTGATTTCTGCTCAAGGTGACGGGAGGTGTTGGTTTGCTGGTGGTCGGATTGTGTATGCGTGGTTGTTTATGTCTTTGGGTGGCGGATTGGCTGGTGGTCGTCCTGTGTTGTTTGTGGTCCGGTTTTGATCTGCTGCTAGTCGTGATGACCGAGCTTTGGGCGGGCGTGTGTTGTCGATTTTGGCAGTGGGATTGAGGTTCTATTTGTGGTGGTTTGGCTCGGGTCCGGTGAGTCTTGGCAGGAATGAAGTATGGAGATTGGAATCCGGTGCTGATTCGTATCGAGTCAGAATCTGGTAAGTTTCTGGTGGCCCTACCTTGTAGTGAAGATTTGGTACTGTCCATGAGGTTTTGGCTGCTGGTAAGTGTTTTCTGGTGATCTACTTTGAACTCGAGTTATGGGATCTCTTTCTGTGAGATTAAACCTTGATGTGGTTGTTATTTTGGCCTTCAGCAGTGTTCTGTGATTTTGTGAATTTTCCGGCGAGGTTCACCGGAATCTGGCGAGTTGGGGTGTTATCCGGCAGACGCGGTTACCATTCTGGTGAGTATCGAGAACCGACATTACACGGTAATTTTTGGACAAAGTTGTATATTCCAATTACCGAGCATGCCATGTTTTGCAAAGGAATTAAGTGATGTATCAAAATATAATGGACTTAGTGGAAAACGAGTGTGGTACGTTGAGAGATGCGTGGCCAGAATCTCACCGACGCCGATATAACCTTAAGCCGGGAAAGACTTGAGCTCGGGTATGACCTTAGAACGAAAATTAGGAAAACCGGGCCCAGACCGATTAAGATACACTATAACCCTAAATGAGTTGTTTTGGACTTAATGTGTACCGGGCTTTAAGCCCAAGTGCATAATTGGGTTTTATAGTGGTCTTGAGTGATATGGACTTTAGGCCCCATTTACGATTTGGACTTAGTCGGGCTTAGGCCCTGTGGACCTTTAGGCCTGTAACACAATGGAGACATGGATTGTGTGTGAGAGTTACATTCTTCATAACAGGATATTTAGGGCTGGGCTTATTGAGTCGAGCATTTCATTAGCATGCTTCATCATATTTTATACAAACCTTATGTGTGGTTATACTTTATTATAAATATAGGATTGATGAGGCGGAACGGATTCCGGGTTCCAAGGCAATTAATATGGCCCAGGTGAGGACTTATAGACCTTTGTATGCATTACTGCCTATAATACTCGGTTAATAAACATGGTACATGAAGTGGTAATACTTGGTTGGCATTGTATGCTATATGCATGTATGCTTGCTGTGTTGGTGTTCCTGTGTGCACTTGTCTCTTAATGGTTATACTTGATGTGATATGTCTGATTATGTGAATCGTGTGCCTGTGTGATATGACATGCCAGTTGAGCATGATTTGTTTGTTATGAATAAATAATATGAGATATGATTCTATGATTCGTGTGGTGATTTGTGGGCTGGAGGCCCGGACTGGAAAATAAAATGTTAAATCCACACAATCCTGGACAATCATAATGTATGGCACATATAACTCATTAAGGATAACTGGGAATGATGTACACTAAAAATATACTACTGTGGGGCTGTTGACCGGTTGGTTCGAGCGGGAAGTAATATCCCTCGGGATTGCATGTAGGATAGCATGGTATATGCGGTTTAGCATATGGGTCTGTGATGACCGGTTCTACCTCCCTCTTTCTATCTCCCCGTTTCTACCTCCCTCTTTCTCTCTGTCTGTCTCTCTCTCTCTAATTGTATTGGGCCTTGCCCTGATTATATTGGGCTTATGCCCTGGTTGTCTCATGAGACGGGACCGAGCTCGACGCACACAGTAGAGGGCCCTAATAAAATATTAAATCCTAACAAAGCATTCAACCCTAATAACAATAAAGTACAATGATAAAAAAAAAGTGATTAAAGATCAGTGTTGGATTGAAGTCTGATGATGACTTGTATTGTTCATTGTGACTTGTTTGTGCATTGTGGTTGCTGTTGCCTGATGCCGGTGTACTTGTAGTTGATTTGTATTTGTATACACTGGTTTATTTGTTTACGGTGAGACAGTGGTTGGTCTCACCCCCTCACGTTTTTACACAGGTTATCTAATCATGGATCAGAAGTGCATACCAGCAGGTGGCGGAGCTTTCCTCTCGACGGGACGGATCCATAGGGTGCATTACATACATATTTTGCTTATTTATTTGTCTTCCGCTGCATACTCGTTTAATTATATAAATTGTTGTAAATTGTACAATGATTATGATGTGTGTATCGTATCCCGGGTAGAAAGGGCAATTTGGTCTTTTCACATATTTTAATTAATTAAATTGGAAAATTTGGGATACGGGCGTTTCACTTAAGCCCAAAAGATTGTTTTTTGCAGCTTTTGACAAGAAGAAACTCATTGAATTTTCTGAATTTTATCCCTCTGATTTTTCTCCAACAAAGCTCATGGTACTTGATAGTCAACTTGAAAGCTATATCGAAGATATGCGCTCAGATAGTGAATTTGCAAGACTAAACGGAATGGGTGAACTTTCAAAGAAGTTAGTTGAGAGAAGAAAGCATATTGTCTATCCACTTGTGTATTTGTTACTAAAGTTAGCTCTAATCCTTCCAGTGGCAACTGCAACTGTAGAGAGAACTTTTTCAGCAATGAGCATCATCAAAAGCCGCTTGCGTAATCGGATGGGTGATGAATTATTAAATGATTGTTTGATTACATATGTTGAGAAAGATGTATTTAATCGTTTTGAAAATGAGCAAATAATTCAACGTTATCAAAATATGAGACCGCGTAGGGAACAATTGTAATATTTTATTTTTATAATATAGTATATAATTATTATATATTATTTTTAAGTTCTTGAATTATTTTTATTATTTGTTTTTTTTGCCTACACTGGAAAAAAATCTTGGATCCGCCACTGGCGAGGATGGCGGCGGTTGCGAGCAGAGCAGGGTGGCGGCGCGGTGGCAGCAGGTTGCAAGAGGTGGCGGTGGTCTCGGGTTCACGCCTCCTCTCCCTTTTTTTTCTTTTTTTTTTTTCTTTTATTCTTCTTCTTTTTCTTTCTTTCTTTTTTTTTTCTTTTTCCTTCTCTCTTTTTTTTTCCTCCTTTTCTTTTTCTTCTCCTCTTCTTTTCTTCTCCTGCTTCTTCCTCTTTATATTCCTGCGCACAGCAGCAAAGGTGGCGCCGCTTTGCATTATTGAGGCGGCTCAATGATGCAGGGTCGTCTCCAGACCGGACCAGAAAATAACTGATGTACCCACTTAATTATTTTTCGGTGTGATTTTTCTGAGGATTCCGGGACCCGAAAACTACCAACTTTGGTCCGTAAAATCCACGGAAAAATTCCGAGCGTGGGAAAAACCTCGGTTTTGAAAAATGATACCCTATTTACCTTGAATTAATTACCCAAGATTAGTTCATTCGGTAAATCACTGTAAAAAGACTTTTACAGTCCCGGTAAAAATACCAAATTTTTACCCGGACTGTTACAATCATATTATACACTAGGGGCAAATATTGATAAGAAAAAATGTTATTTAATGAAATGATATACAAAGAATAATTTCAATCAAAAGTTTAAATTGATAAGTGAGGCCTCAACAATAATTTTATACTCCAACATAGTACTCAAAATTTTTTAGGATGCTAAGAAATAAGTTTAGAAATTGTTTCTAAAATACAAATTTTATTTCATAGATGGAGTAGAAAATTTTCATTTTCATTTTCA
Source organism: Turnera subulata (assembly GCA_028386065.3). NCBI lineage: Eukaryota > Viridiplantae > Streptophyta > Magnoliopsida > Malpighiales > Passifloraceae > Turnera > Turnera subulata. The sequence continues at coordinate 20,216 of JAKUCV010005745.1, read as the reverse complement.
AAAATATAGATAATATGGAAAATTCCCTAATTTGTTTTTGAAAATTACAATATTAATTCCATCTGATGACAAACAGGATGTAAAGACATTTTGCATCTTTAAACTTTCAAGTTTTGTTCAAACTCTGGATTAGGATGGAGAGGATGCCTTTTATACGGGGTATAAAATTTATTTATACTACAAAATAATATAAAAACTATAGAATAATTTTTTAATCTAACTTTTAGTGCAGAAATTATTATATTTTCCCTAAATTTTTGAAAATTTTGGAAGGGCCCAGCCCCAGCCTGAAGCGCCCCGACCCGTATTTACCATACACAGTAAACACGTGCCAAAATTATTCTTATTGATAGGGATTACGATACAACTCACAAGTAGTTTACAACAACAATCCATATAATACATTTGTCACCCATACTCGGGGACCATTATTCAGCAATACACAGCTCACATTATGCAACAGCAACAGAGAAAAGAGCAAGCAACAGCAGCAGAATTATAATACAGCAACATATGCAACAGAATAGCAGCGGAAGACTCTATGCACATGCAGCGGGGTATGGATCCGGAGTCAGGTGGAGAAGAAAGCAGCAGCCAACGTACATCGTACCTGAACTACGAAGCAACCAAACCTACGGGATGAAACCCCGCAGGCGAGGGGTGAGTCCGAAGTGCTCACCGACGAAGGATAAACAGAGATATATAATCAACCGTAATACTTTCGAAGTAAGCACAAACAATCACAACACCAGAAATCTACCATAAACAACTAAGCCAAGACCAAAGGAATGCTTATTATTAATATTACCAATTTTATCTTCCGGGCCCCGTCACTGGACAAGCTAGGGTCGTACCTGGTTATTAACTAATTCTGGATGCCAGGCCAAATCACAATCCGGGATCAACATCCCAATACCAACATTCCGGGATCAACATCCCAATATCAACAAATCCGGGATCAACATCCCAATATCAACAAATCCGGGATCAACATCCCAATATCACAAATCCGGGATCAACATCCCAATAACAACATCATCCGGGATCAACATCCCCATCAGCCAACCAAACAGGCCATGACACCACAGAACTAGTCTCTAACCATCTAGTAGTACCACTACTTTTCATGTGACGATTATATCATCATCTCAAATTCAATTCCAATTCCATTACTCTATCATCAATTATTCAACCTTTTATTATCTCAGATTAATCCATAGGCTCAACCAACCAACAATCTCAGATCACTATTTATTCACAAATCACAGTTTAATGGTTACTCGCAATACCACAATCCAACAACACAATCCAGCAACATCACGACAATATCCACAGCAAACATATAGCATACAATAATCATCAACAGTTTCTATAGCAATCACATAACAGTCAGTAATCAATTCAGCAGTTCAATCAAGCAACAAAATCAAACACAGTATTACAGGCACATATCCAAGGCTATCCATCCTCACCTTAGCCGATTATCAGTTTTGGAAATGTCCAATAGACTCCAAGTCCGGCTCCTCAGGTATCTGCTCGTTATCAACTCCTATATCAAACAAATAATATGTACACATAAGTGATATGCAAATGTCATGCTACTATTGTATACCGAAAAATAAATACTGACTCGCCTCGGTTACTTCCCCGGGTTACTTCTCCATTATCATCATCATTCACCATTTATTTCTAGGTGTCTAAAATAATACTATACTTATACCTATACCTATACCCATACCCGGATATCATCCCGATATTTTACTACCTTGATAATATTCTTTCCATATATTTCCTATAAGTATGTACTTTCCAAAATTACTATTATTATATATATATTTTTTTCAATAATTATCTCCTCCAATTAATTACTCTACCATTATTTATCTCATTTATATTTTTTTTCCAGAACACAAATTATTTTAATTTCCAAAATTATATATCTTTTTTTATTTCCAGAATATTTCTTTTTTTTATTAAATTCGGATTGGGCCCAAACAGTGCCAGATCAGGCCATGCACAGTGCCTAGCCCAGGCCCCAAACAGGAGCCCAGGAGCAGGCCCACGTGCAGGCCCAGAACATAGCCCACGGCCCAAGCCCAGCAGTTCTTGACCTTAACTCAGCTCAGCCCAGGTTGGCATCCGGGTCAACCCGACCCACATCGTGACCCATCCGGCTCGACACCATAAACGGGCAGCTCACCTCGGGCGTTGCAGGCCACGGCGGCGCGAGGCGACGATGACGAGGAAGCGTCGGAAGGGAGGCACGACGCAAGGGAGACGACGTTGAGACGAAGGCGTCGGGCTGTTGGGCGGCGGTCGTCGGCGGCAGTGAAGTGGCGTCGATTTGCAGGTGGTGCAGCCCGTCGGGTTCTCCGTCGTTGGCGGCGCGTCGGGAGGTGCAATCGGGCGGCGTCGGCTGGGTCTTGTCGGCGACGGCACGGGGAGTACGATGGGGAGGGTGGTGTCGCGTGTGGCTGCTCGGTTCACCTACGCGTGAACAGTAGCGAGGGGAAGGAGGAAGAGGAAGGTGGCGGTGATGTTGTGATGGTGATGATATGGCGAGTTCCGATTGGTTGCCTGGTGTGTTGTGTGTTTATGTTTTGTAGCTTTTGTGTGTTTCTTTTTTTTTTTCTCTTGGTTTGGTTTTGAGAAGAAGGAGGGTATGGGTTGGCAGTGGTTTTGCAGAGAAAAACTGCAGAGGAAGAGCTGGGCAGAGGAAGGAAAATGGTAAAGGAGAATATGGTGGTATGCAGGAGATGGTGCAGGAGAAGAAGAAAATAGAGTCACGGGCATGCACTGGCGTTTCACATGCCTCACAGTGAATGGCAGCTGCAGCCCCCTCACTGTGCAGCATGTGAGGCAGGTTCTGTCCGGACCAGAAAATAACTAATGTACCCCCCTTGACTTTATTTCTGGCCCGATAATTCGGGGTTAATCCTGACTTTTCTGAAGATTCCTGGACCCGAAAAATTCCAACTTGGTCTGAAAAATCCGCAGAAAAAATCCCGAGCGTGGAACAAGGCTCGGTTTCGGAATCCGATGCACGAATTACCATAAATTAATTACCCAAGATTAATTTTTATGGTAAATAACTGTAAAATAAATTTTACGGTGACGGTAAAAACGTAAAAAAAATTACCCGGGCTATTATACAGCCACACTTTTTGTATGTTAGATTATTAGCCCAATAATGACGTACGTGGCTAAATATTCGCTATGTACATAAAGGAAAAAATATAAAGTTTTTACTCAAAAGACGAGATCATCAAATTATAATTACATTACATTAGAAATTGGTGTGGCATACAAAACTTGTAAGGTGCGGAAAGAATCCTAAATTCATTATTGAGTGAGAAAAACTTCTTAAACAAACTTTTGGCTACCATTAAAGCTAGTTTTCCCAAAAGACATATTTAATAATAACTTACAAAGGTTGGGATGCAATCCACTAGAGTGGAAGTGTTAGACTCTACTGACTAGAGTGGCACAGAGGATGGTAGCATCTTGTTGGTTGTCCACTACTACAACTAGTCGTATAGTGTCAAATTATAGTGGAAGGACTTAATTAGGAGTTACATTGCAAACTCCAGTCGCGATTGCTAAAGTTGACTTGGTTGGTTAAGATCTTTTAGTAAGTTCTGAGTTTAAATCTAATTGACTATCCTTCTTTTTTGGTGATTAAGTGTTCGTTGTGTCTGGCTGTTTGTTCGATCCTGCACTAAGGAAATCTCTCCTAAATCTAAACTTTTTCTAAAGGTTATTAAACCCGGTCGGGCCATTGACCTATTTCAGTGGCCGGATTGCGGTTTCAGATGTCTAACCAGGGTCCAATCGTTCTGACCGGTATTAGAAATAATATTAACAATATATAAATTTTTTAATAAATGTCCTACCAAAGGTCTCATCAAGACAATTTTTTGAAATCTTTGGCTTTTGACCCGAAAAAAAAACCAGAAATTGTCAATAAATCGAAAAACCCAGAGAACCCGTCATGACCTAGCCGATTTTTTGGAGGATACAACCCGGAGGAGTAAAAAATCCGGATTTGTGTCCGGGTCATGGCTATCCCGGTTCAACCATCCGGGCTGGTCCGAGTTTGATAACAATGCTTTTTCTTATAGTGATTGGGGAGTAAAATTGAGGTTGAATTTTTTTTCATTTCTAAATTCCGAAGCATCCAAGTTGTACCATTAAAGATGCGGCTATGTAGTTGGATCAAAGAGAAAAAACAGATACATTGAAGATCTAAAGACAAATAGTATAATTAGGTCCTTTCCGGATTTGTAATGCCTCATTGGTCTACTATATCACATCATGCCCTAAAAGTAGACCTGCCAAAACGGGTATTGACACGACAACCCAATACAAAATTAGCAGGTATAGGTCAAAGATTTTCAACCCGTTTAGTTAAATGGGTTAACCCGACACGACACGAAAATTAATAGATCAGGTCGCGGGTTTGGCGGGATGTGTACCTATTTATGATCCGATTATATTTAGGGCATAGATATTTTACTAATTTAATAGAAGACTTATTTAATATTTAAGGTCAAAGTTACTAAAATTATCCAAAAATATTTCTATAAATTCTTTAAAATATTATTATATTATGATTCTATATTTTTTAATTTTATTTAATATATGAAAAAAATATAATTATATGCATATTTATTTAAAAAATTCAACAACTTGTGCAAAATAGAAAAATTTCAAACTGATTTTTGACTTGTTAACTTAATAGGTAACCCGCGGGTCAGCCCGAACCCAACACGATAATAAACAGGTTGAACACGACACAACACGATTATTAAGTGGGTCGGGTCGGGTTGAAGATTTGGAACCCGTTTACATGTTCAACCCGACATGAACCCGACACGACAACACGAATTGGCAGGTCTACCTAAAAGACTAATTGACTCCAACCATCATAGTAAAAGTACACAATCATGCAAGACACGTAAAATGGTTTCAGATTTATAACGGAGATATAAATAAGTAGAAGATGCAAGTGGACGGAAAATAGTTGCAGTAGAAGAGCATCAACTGCAATTTGACATAGACACATTCAGGTTATATTTGATATAAGGTTGGAGATAGAATATAATGGGGAATAAGAATGCCATCTTCTAAGGAGAGATCTAATTTTAATTGAGAGTGGTTATTTTGAGGCCAATAAAATTTTATTCCTTATGCAACAAGCCAACCAAATAAAAACATAATGATAAGATTGCTATTATACGATTTCACATACGTACCAACACATAGCCTTAACATCTTTGGCAATCCTTTCCACTTCCAAATGGCACTAATGGGAGGCATAAACAGTTCTTCTGGTTGAGCATGCCCCTGAACTTGAGATACATCCCAAAACGTCTTCCTCTCCATTGGGCAAACACTCCAAGAATGAGAGCGGGTAGGTAGCTTGTTGAGTATGCAATGTCCCAAGGCGCCTCATACAATACAAGAGAACTTCATGGGGTGGCATACACGGTCTTATGCTCTCCTGAAGGATGAAATCAAAAAGGATATCAACACTCACACTCACTACGTATTGAAAATTGTATCCAGGGATAGTATATTATCAACATCCACTACGTAATTATAATTAGCTGGATAAATAAAGAAAGAGATACCATCATCCATATAGAATTAAGTCAACAGTTAAGAAGTCTATTCTTTACCTAATTAATGAATTCGACAAAAACTTGAAATTTGATAACATCTACTGCTTAGCATACAAGGCTATATATTAGTACTCGTTGGTTAGTATGCAGCCAAAAAGTTGGATGGTCCTCCTAAGGTTGCAGGTGGTTTGTTTGTGCATATTGGGTTCCATCTGCGACCATAGTCAATTCACTGCATGGCTAATGCATATAAACCAAAAAGACTTCACTATCAATTTTTTTTTTTGTTTTTCTGTTCCAATACCTCACTATGAATTAATTGACCAAAAAAAAAACACTTCACCATCAAGTCTACATGACTGACCAAATCAACTTAATTACTGCATTTGGAAATCTAAATCTCATTATAATAACTAAATTATGCAACTTCTCATGTTAATAAGCTTAGTTTTCAAATTTCAACGCGGACACATGAGTTGTTGGCCCAAGTTCACGGAGTAATAACAACAATACATACGAATTATGAGCTCCAAAATATTTTTTTTTTTTAAAAAGAAAAGGAGAGTAACAATACATATGAATTAAATACCGTAGCACTAGCAGGCAACAGTCCCCACCTCCATCCCCGTATAGACACAACTGAATAGGTTGCATAAAATTTGGAAAATATACAGAACGGGGACAGCATTTTCAGACAGCCAAGTTCCCTATTGTGGGAAAGTAAACGTCAAAACTTTCGACTTTTTAAGACAACAAATTTTCCCAACATTTTCAAACCTTGCGTGCGGGAAGAGGGAGTGGTCCACTCTCCTCCACAAAGGAACCTCGAAAACTAAATTTTAAAAAATAACAAATCTCAAAACAAAATTGCCATAATAAGTTTTAATCAAAATTTCAAATTGTATCGAATTTAAAATAAAATAGAGAGAGAAAGAGAGAGAGAGAGAGAGAGAGGAAATATTAATATATGAGAATTGCAGTTCAATTATTGTTTGGAAAATGAAAACAGGAAAACAAGAAAGAAAAAAAAAAACCCATACAGTAGTAGTAATGATAACATAATAATAAATAACATAAACCCAACAATCATATTCGCGGATTTGGAAGCAGAGCATATATAGACAACAAGGCAAAGGCATTGTGTGGATGGTCTCCTCCTCCTCCACCGATTCAAGCTAGACTTCCACCCTTTCTCATCGATTTTATTTCTCCCGGGTAATGCGGAATTCTCTCTGCTCCTGACTCTCTTTTCTCTCTTTTTTCTTCTTCTTCTGCGCTTTCCTGTTCCCATTTTTTTGTTGTTGTTGTAGTTGTTGTTTTGGTTTGAATGTTACAAAAAATTGTTGCCGCGAAGGGTTCAGACAAGAAAGAAAGTTACGGGCTTTGAAATCCTCGACTGGGTATCTCTGTTTTTGGCTTATGCTTTGTTCTTTGTCTTGTGTTTTTCTCTTTTGCCTTGGGTTCTCTTGTTGTTGTTTTTTTTAAAATTTAAAATATTTGATTTTTGTATCCCGGTGTTTGATTGGTGGGAGGTTTTGGTGATGAAGCCAAATGGAAAAGCTCGACTGTGGTAAAATCTAGGTTGAGGGTCCATTGACCCGTGGGTCTTCTTTTTAAATATGAGGTTGTTTCCTTTTCATTTTCCATGCTTTTGTCTTGTCTGGAATGTTTTTTTTCCTCTCCTTCAATTGGCATTGCGAAGTTCAAAGGTGGGTTTTGCCTCAACCCAGATTTCGATTCTGTTAAAATGGGTTCTCTGGTGGAATTATGAATTGGCTCTTTCATTTTCTTAGCTTATTTTCTGATTACTTCGCTGGTTGCTGCAGCAAATTACTATTGTGATTGTTGCAACTTTTTTGCCTCTTGACTTTTAGAAGGGTTTTCACAAATGTTTGCCGATTTTTTCTGTGTAATTACAGCATATTTGATTCCTGTTTCTTCTTCTTCTCGATGTTTTTCTTTTTCTCTGTATGCTTCTACATCATGTCTATTGATTGGAATTTTTGTTCTCTCTCTAACAATATGTAATGTTAAGAGGGTTGTGGGAGTTGAATAAATGACTTTGCATCTGCTTAAAGGAAAGAAAAAAAAAAAAGAGCAAAGCTGCGATCTTGATTGAGATATTAGTTAGTCATTTGAAGTGTCTTTGTAACTTTGATGATTTCAAAGGATCTGTGATGTGCTATGATGCATGGATCTCCGGATTTTTGGATAATAAATTTTCTTAACAAGAACATGAATCCATTTGGAAGGCCAATAATAGTACTTCATTTACTTGCATATTAATATTTTTCATATTTGTGGGTGGAATTTCTTTGTTTGGGGGTAGTCGGCTTTTGTAAATATCCAGGCACAGGCAGGTACATGGGATTCTGTTCAAGTATGGTTGTCCTCATAAAATTTTTTCAATTATGCCTCAATGCGCCTCTTCTTGCCAATTTCCTTGGTCTGTTTGGAAAGAGATCACATAATATATGTTAACTTTTTTACTTAAAGCATATTGCTCAGATCTTTTTCCCTGTCAGATAAGGTCAATGGGATAATTTGCATGTTATCTGTTGTGCTCATAAAGGCGTTTTTCTCATGAAGCTTATTCTGTATTTACAGGCAAGTGGAATGTGAAAATCTTTTGAGAGCATACAACCTTGGTTTTATTTATTGCACCAGAAAGCTACCCATTTTGGAATATGGCTCCTGGTGGTGGTACCTTCAAAGAAGTTTTAGAATTTCACCCCTCATCCGGAGACTATGAGATTGCAACATCTAAAGCAGAGAATAATGCTACACCAACGAAAACTACTGTTGGTTTGGGTAGCAAACATGGAGTTTCAAACAATGGTGTCCATGAGCTCCTGGAGTGTCCTGTCTGCACAAATTTAATGTACCCTCCAATTCACCAGGTCTGCTCTAGGTTGCATGATGTTTCTTTGACTCCTCATAGAATTGCAAACATTTTACCTATCTGCCTCTTTCCATCTCTCTGTTTTCTTTTTAACCCTTTCTATTATTGTGAGACCATTTCGACATACGTTTTGGATTTTTCTTCCGGAAACTATGAAAGGAAGTTTATGCAGGAGTGCTGAAATGTTGCATGATAGAAATTCGGTTTTTGTTCTTAATGTAGGGAAAAGGATTGAATTGCTAGGATGCGTTGTATAATTGGAGAAATCAATTAAGTTGCATTATTAAGGAACTTCTTTAGACAACAAAGGCATCGATTTTGTTATCTCTTGTTCTAGCTGTTGTGGCATGGTGTATTGCTACTGGTAGAAACTGTATGATGCAGGATAGAATAGGAGAAAGCTATCTACGATGAATTAGGGTTAGAGTTTGATTTGGGGATAAGTTTCAGAATCGATTAGAAAGAATTAGATGAACAGGGAATAGGAAAGTACTAGTGTTCTAGTAAGGAATCACACTGGTTGAGAGCCTCACACTTTCACGAAAGCATAACACTGTCAAATAAATAGATAAAATTCTGCTCTTTATTTATCAAATCATCTCCCTTAACAGACATACAAGCCTTAAAATAGATACTCTTAACGTAACCTAGACCAAAAGTAAATAGGACTCTTTAAGGAATAGGATTCCTAAGTATTAACCTAATATTCCTCGGGGGGTTTGTGATGTTTTCTGCTGTCAAAAATCTTTTCTTGCCAGCAGGGTGATTTACCAATTTGCTGTTTAAACTTCAGAGTAAGTTCACCCGGGTTATGGACTCCACAAAATAGCTCAATTTATTTTCCTAGGGATTGGGAAAGGAGTAGCTTGTGTGTCAGAAGGTTTGATATCATTGCTTGCATCCTTGATAATGCTTCTGGAAGTCAACTATCCCATAAATTACTCATCTTCTCCAGTACAATATTGAGATGATTTAGTATGGCAATACATACTCAGTATACTACGATTTCACCCTTCTCTCTTTGATTGGTATTGTTCCAATCTGAATATTGCCCTTCTCTTCTCCTTCGTCTTCTAATTCTTCTTCTTCTTGTCCTCTTTTTCCCATTGTTTTTCTTATTTATTTTTGTCTTACTGCTGACTTTGGACTTTCTATGCTATAGTGCCCAAATGGACACACTTTGTGCTCAAACTGCAAGATTAGGGTGCATAATTGTTGTCCCACATGCCGCTATGATCTTGGGAACATAAGGTGTTTGGCTTTGGAGAAAGTTGCTGAGTCACTGGAACTTCCCTGCAAGTACCAGAGTTTAGGATGCCATGATATTTTCCCATACTACAGCAAGCTCAAGCATGAGCAGAATTGCCGATTCCGTCCATACAATTGCCCTTATGCTGGTTCAGAGTGCTCAGTCACAGGTGACATCCCAGCGCTTGTTGCACATCTCAAGGATGACCACAAGGTTGACATGCATGATGGGTGCACCTTTAATCATCGTTATGTCAAGTCAAATCCACATGAAGTTGAAAATGCCACATGGATGCTAACAGTAAGTTTTCCGATGATATGATAAAGTTGTTCATTACTAATCAAAAATGAAAATGATAACGGACTCCTATCATGGGAGAAGACTATTCCCCCTAAATTGCTTCCTAGGTTCAGAGTGTATTTACCTATTACTGTTTGTTCAAGGAAATTTTGACCATCTTTGCTTGTGCAATTGAAGTAAGCAGTAGAATTTTGTGATCCTTGCAGGTTTTCAACTGCTTCGGAAGACAGTTCTGCTTGCATTTTGAGGCCTTTCAGCTGGGCATGGCACCAGTGTATATGGCCTTCTTAAGATTTATGGGTGATGATAATGAAGCAAAGAAGTTCAGCTATAGCTTAGAAGTTGGTGGAAATGGCCGTAAGCTCATATGGCAAGGCATTCCCAGGAGCATCCGTGACAGCCACAGGAAAGTCCGTGATAGCCAGGACGGACTGATCATTCAGAGGAATTTGGCGCTTTACTTTTCTGGTGGAGACAGGCAAGAACTGAAGTTGAGGGTGACTGGCCGGATATGGAAAGAAGAATGACATGTGAAAGGATGATTAGGAGGTGATTGTACAGTTTGCATTATTTTACAAGGCAAGTGAAGTTTGTGGAACGACTGGGATTGTCTTTGTGGGAAAGTATCAAGCCTAGTTATTCTGATTGATTCCTAATTGTTGTCATCACCTGGTGCATACGAATGTGCTCCGACTTGTAATCTGCGGTCAGCTCACTGCTGCATGGGACAGATTCTGCTAAGTGTGTAGAAATTGATGAGTTAGTGTCCTTAAGGGGGTTTAGCTATTTATGCAGCAAAATATTGCATCTGTACTTCCCGCTTGTAGCATTTTGCTGAACCTCCAGTCTTCATTACGTTGTTTTTGATGTACCATATGCCCCATATTGAGATGAGAAGAAACAAGGATTATTCTCTTTGCGGTGTGCTGCTCAAGTGTCAGGATGGAGATCCTTTCCTTAAAATTTTGTGTGTGATTGGCAAATATAATTAGACTCCAAAGCTTCCCAAAAATGGTAAAACATAGATAACATGAAGGAAATTAGAGATGATGTAACTTCAATTTACTGAAGTAAGGAGAATGAAAAGTGACAATTCTTGGTAGGTGGTAGGTATAAACATCCATCAAGTATCTCAAAAGATTCAAATTTGTCTTGGTTCAATAAAGTTTAATAAAAATGCAGGATAAAGCTGGACCAACATGACTAGATATTGTATTTCAGTGAACTGTCACAGACAATAATGTTTTTTTGTATCTTATTCAACCATTGCACATGTAATATAATCACTGGAGGTTGCGCCACATCATTTATGGATACCTTTCGGGACTGTTGTCTTCTCTTTCTTTTATTTTTTGAGCTGCAAATTTGGTTATTGAATTTTGAATAATTCTACTCGGTATAGATTTCAAGGATCGGCGTATTATATGTAAAACCTATTATTAAAGTGATTAACATTCGTTGGGTTCAAGAAGATTGAGATGACACCCGACCCGATCAGTTTTCTACTACTAACTTAGCTGCTTCTTTTGGTCTCTAGTAATGCAACTGCCTTGTGAACAAGAGTCGTTGGACTTTGGTTTAAGCAAATAAACAAAGTGATGAAGAGCTATTATTGAAATTTTAAGAGTGTTATAAAACGTGTTTGATGTGGATGTAATTGTGAGACTATTATACCTACCCCTCACTTTGTATTTTGCTATATATTGGATGAAGAAATAAAGAAAGAATAGTGAACACGAGCAAAACGCAGCTCGGCTCTTCCCCTCCTTCTTCCATTTTCCTCTCATCTTCCTTACCATCTTCATCAAATCTTCCCATTAAAACACTCTATTCACAACACGTTATCAGCATGAGCTTTATCCACTGAGAAACCAAAACCCAGAACAAGAAAAATGAGCTGAGAAATACAGGAAAAGAACAAAAAAAAACGGAAGAAAACTGGAAAACCACCCTCGGTTACTGTTCAGTGAGAGGCGTCCCACGCCGCCTTTCGTGCCACCGCCGCCACCGAAGCCTTGCCCGTGCCGTCGCCGACCGAACGGCGTCACCCCCGTCCTCTGCCGCCCTCCAACGCTCCGTCACGAGACAAAGACCCGACGGGAAACCCGTCAAATCCGCCACCACCGCGCGAGCAGCCAGCGCCTTTCCCTCTCGCGCCGCCGCACCTGACTTGCCTCCCGTGTCCTCGCCTCGCCCCGCTCGTCACCACCGCCTGCGTCGCCTTTCCCGCCTTGCCACTGCCGCTGCTGGGAGAGAAGATCCGCGACTATTAACGACCCAGACAGATGGGTCGCGGGTCGGGTGGAGCTCCAGTTCAGTGCTTGGGCCTGGGTTATACACCTGGGCTTGGACCTGGGAGCATGGGCCGGTCATCTTGGGTTTGGGCACTGGGCATGGGCTATGCAGCCGGGTCTGGCACTGTGCTGCTGGGCTGCACTGTTCATGCCTAGTCTAGGCACTGTTCATCCAAAAAAAAAGGAGCGAAAATAAAATAGGGAAGAGAGAAAAGAGAAAAGAAAAGGAAAAGAAAAAGAAAAAAAGAAGAATTTATATTGCCGAAATTTCGCATTTCGGGATTTTCCCGGCAAGCCCAGAAGCGTTTGACCGGAATCCGATACCTTGGGTTTTTGTGTTTGGCCGAAATTCAGTGTCTCGAGATTTTTCCCGGCAAGCCCGGAAGGCTATTGTATTTATTTTATTATTTTTCATTTATATTAAGCTTGGGCTCATATTAGGCCCATTACATTTTAATATTCTGTTCTTTACATTTCAATTGGGCTCATATAAGGCCCATTGTATTTAATTTCTCGTTTTAATTTCTTTATGATTTTATTGGGCTCGTATAAGGCCCATCGAATTTACTTTGCGATAATTTAATTTTTAATTGGGCTAATTTATGTAAGGCCCATTGCTTTTAATTTTTCGATTATTTAATTCTTCATTGGGCTAATTAACAAAAGGCCCATGTTTATTTCTTTCATTTAAGTTTTTAATTTTATTTAAATTATGTTATTTGAGACCCTTATAATTTCCAGAAGGAATTTATTATGGGTATTAAATGCGGACATGAATTTACATATAGTCTGGAAGACTAAATATAAGAGTCCAGCAGACTCAATAATAAAAAAAAAACAACGAAGACTGGAAGTCTTACCATTCAAAAGATCCTGAAGATCCTTTAAAGGACAATCGAAAATAAAAACTATTACCACCAGAAGATGAAAATTATATGACCACCAGAAGGTGGATATTATACTTGCTTGCCCTGAAGGAGCAATTCATTTTATATTCAATTTATTTTATGTTCAGTTTAAATTATTACGCATTGTATTTATTTTATTTACTTTTCAGTACTTTATAATTATTTCTAGGATAATGCCTCAAGCATTAGTCTCGAAGACAATGCAAAATTGACATCCACAGGGGGAGAATTATATGTGTGGATGTCAATATAACATATTATGATATCTCGAAACGAGAAAAAGATTAACACGCTCCAGAAGAGCATAAATCCGAATATGTTCCTGAAGAACGCATGTTTTAATATGATCTAGAAGATTGTATATTTACGCTCTAGAAGAGCATATACTCTTGAAGAGTACAGACACCCCCAATAATAAAATGAATTATTATGGATCCTGATGAATTAACTTTGATCTATTCCCTGAAGCGAATAAGACAGTATTATTATTTGTGCTTGTGGGCGTAAATGAGATAATAAATGGAAAAGGCTCAAAGCAAACATGCATATTTTTATTGCATAAACGGATCCATAACTGGAGAACATTCAAAGAAGAATGGTTCTCATACATATGTTTAAACAGTAATCTATCTGTTGGGTTCAACATTAACCTTGAAACTCTGAGCCTCACCATTAATGTTGACCCTAACACTGTCGTTCCAGGAGAACCACATACCACCCATGTTGTTTTCTCCAGGTAACTCAAACCGATTTGCTGGAGGAAAACGGAGTGGTATTACTCCATGATTCTCTGCTGGTTGCCACAGGGTTTCAGTAATCAGTACCATGTTGGGCTTATACTGATTCTTCAGATCCCTTAAGGTCCGCACGAAATCTTGGGACCGCCTGGCCACTCCCCTGCAATTCCATAATAAAAGTCGTACCTTGGGCCATGTAGGCGATAACCCAAAAACCCTCGGGATACTCCGAGCCATCATAGAAACCTGATAATAGCTGCTCTGATTCAGAATTTGACAAGTAGGCTCTAGCTGGAATTCCTGCATTCTATCAGATATGAAAAACATAATAGAGTTAGCCGAGCCATAAAAGGAAGCCCTTAGATTGCTTTGGTCCTCTAGAAAGAAAGTCTCTTCCATAAGAGTCACAAAGAACCTAGATGAGTAAAGCTCGTCAACAAAAACTAAATGAGGAATTCTTGCGAGTTCACTCGGCAGTTCCTCCTACTGCTCATTCACCATGCTATAGGCTAGTCTATTCCTCCTTCCTAGACTGGCACCCTCAACAAAGAAAACGGTAAAAGGAGAAGGCATGTTTTATCTTGTTAATATTTTTCTGTATGTTTCCATCACATATCTTCCCCCCTTCTTATAGCCTGAGTTTAGACAGCTAGGTGACAATTTTCCAAATGTGGACCCTCTTACTGTCTCCGAAAAGATCCAGAAGATTTTTCGGTGACTAGATATATGTATTTGTTTTGGAAAAGTTTGTTGCCATATTTAATTATTGCTCAATAATTCTGATCTATTCCGACATGAGTGGCAGAAATAAGCCTAATATTGACACATGTATTGTAGTCTGAAGCTAGCAATTGAGTAATTGAAACTTACCATATCCAGCCAGAAGCTGGAATGCACTAGCCTGAAGCTAGCAATTTTAAGTGTTTAAATACACAGCCTGAAGCTGAGACCGACTAGAAGTTGACTGATAGATATTTAATTTATAGCTAGTATGCACCAGCCAGAAGCTGGTAAATAATTTTTCTAAGTTATCCAGCCTGGAGCAGGAACCGACTTGAAGTTGGTACATGGACATATTGTTTGGTATGACCAGTTGGGCCATCCCGGGTAAATAATGATGCACAAAATTTATTTGGTCATTCATTGAAAAGCCAGAAGCCTTTACAATCAATGAATTTCCATGTGTTTGTTTGCTGCGAAATTAATAATACGGCCCTCCTAAGATGAGAATGGCCTAGTATCACTAGCAAGTTTGAGAATGATTCAGGGACATGAATGCGGACTGATAAATCCGCTGTGTTAACCATCTAGGTAATTTTTACGATGCATCGACTAGATGGTCTATTGTGTAACGCAAGTTGGCATTGTGCGCACTAATTTAATAATTAAGCCACTTGCAGGTATATGTCCTTATTTATGTTACTAGACTATATGTCTAGATAATGCTGATATATTTCTTCAATGGATAACGTATATCATTGGAAATAAACCCAAACAGATCTGGGNAGCAAGTTTGAGAATGATTCAGGGACATGAATGCGGACTGATAAATCCGCTGTGTTAACCATCTAGGTAATTTTTACGATGCATCGACTAGATGGTCTATTGTGTAACGCAAGTTGGCATTGTGCGCACTAATTTAATAATTAAGCCACTTGCAGGTATATGTCCTTATTTATGTTACTAGACTATATGTCTAGATAATGCTGATATATTTCTTCAATGGATAACGTATATCATTGGAAATAAACCCAAACAGATCTGGGAGAACATTGACAATTGATTGCAGAACCATTGATGAAATATTACTGTTTTGAGAAAATGGTATTTTATATGCAGCAACACTTGAGTGCATCAAGCCAACATGATAGGATCTCCCTATTTAATTGATTAATGGTCACATACTTAGTATCTCCCATCTTCGGACCATTGGTTATTCAGTATATAATGCTCCATCACAAGGTTGTGAAATGGTCTCTTAAAGAAGATTGGAAATCTACGTTGGGTATGTATCTCCATAAATTACAAAAGTAATTGAAACATATGACTGGAGATTGGAGATTTATTTATAGTAAGATTTGCTTATTAATTGATGTTTTACCCAACATCAGGGGGAGAGAATAAGCAGCTGGATCAAGAGATTATTGAAATGATTTATTAATATCTAGTTTTTGATCCTCGAATAAATTAGTATGAACTTGAAGTTCAAAAGATGATTCATTTGCAAAAGATCTGTAAGTCATTTGCCAGACATATTTATTTGAAAAATGTGACCAAGTACCAGCTGCAAATGCTCCTGTTTAAATTGATGTTCCTGAAGAACAATATAAGTATGCAAATGAATCTATAGATTATACTCGGTTCCAAAAGAAAAGAAATTCTCGATAGAGAAAAAGGAGCAAAGTAATAAAATGGGCCCAGTAAGGAAATAAGGCCTCCAGTAGAGGTTTGAATTAAAAGTCCGCAAGAAGAGGAAAATCCTCCAGAAGAGGTTTTCTGACACAAATTGATAAAGTTCCGACGTGAAATAACTGTCGACGGAATATAATTTTTATTATTTTATATAGTGCTAAATAAAATGAGGATCATGAACCTACATTTGGCGAATGTAGGCGTAGTATGATTGGCCAAAATAGGGAAACATGATTAAAGGCTGTGTTAGACTCGCATGAAGCGAGAAATTTCTGGACCTGTAGTCCGTACACCAGATGGTGTAAAACTGACTGGTCGATAAATGGATATTTGTGCGAAAAAGAATATGAGATAAAAAACACGGTTTGTGGCACAAAGTTTTTACCCAAACGACCAGGTATTCATTATGAGGAGATATGCTCCCCTGTGGTAGATGTAATTATTTGATAAGTCTGGCAGTATATGAAAAGTATTAGAAATGCATCTAATGAATGCTATTACAGCCTATTACTATGGATCCATAAGTCATGATATATACATGAAGATCCCTGAAGGATCCAAGTTGCCTGAAGCAACTAATTCCCGGGAAATTACAAAATAGAACTGAATTGATTTTTACATAATTTAAATCATTTTGAGTATGGATAAACTTATTTATGATCGGAACTCCGGAAGAAGCTTCCAAATACCGTGCTATTAGATTGGTCCTGGAGTACCTTGTTGAAGTGCAATATGTATTGCTAAGAAAATAAAGCCTGAAGCTTTTGACTTAAGCCTATTGGCAAGATATGAATTTGCTCTTATCTTCGGAGTATAAAAGATGTGGTGTCATGATAATCCTGTAAGCCCGAAGAAAGAAGAGTTGGTTCTTGCAGATGCCGATCCCCCACTTGATCCACAAAAGGCACAGCCGGACATCTGCCATAACTTTACACATAAAATTGTTGCATCATTGTGACTACAAAAAGCAAGAGGGCAAGACAGATGCTCCAACAACCAAATTATGAAGATAATGCTACCTACAATGCCCAGTTAGAGTAATGATGTATCAAAAGTGATCAGACAAGGCACACATCACCAGAAGTTGACAAGAGGATTATTGGCATGCAACGACATCAAGCGAGGCCAAAATGAGGGGGAGTAGAATACGCACTGCACTCTTTTTTCCTTCACCAAGTTTTTATCCCACAGGATTTTTCTTGGTAAGGTTTTTATTGAGGCAGTTTCCCCAAAGTGTATTCTACCCAACACACAATGACATCCAAGGGGAGTGTTATAAAACGTGTTTGATGTGGATGTAATTGTGAGACTATTATACCTACCCCTCACTCTGTATTTTGCTATATATTGGATGAAGAAATAAAGAAAGAATAGTGAACACGAGCAAAACGCAGCTCGGCTCTTCCCCTCCTTCTTCTATTTTCCTCTCATCTTCCTCACCATCTTCATCAAATCTTCCCATTAAAACACTCTATTCACAACAAAGAGTACATAATGACAATTTATGCACTGCACGTAATAAGGTATGGGGACACAGTTGCACAGCGAGGAGCGATGTTGTTTTTTTTTCTTTTTAAGGTGACCAAAATAATTGAATTGAAATGCATGGATAATGGATTGATTGAAGGGAATTCGTTACTAAGTTCAAAGCGTGACTCATGGAGATGGTGGAAAATCAAAAACTATCCAACAACATTCGCTTTTCAACGATAACGGCACTGGCTGGGCCACACGTGGAATAATGCATTAACAAAAACCCTACAGATAACAAGGCATTAAGGATTACAGCTACTCAAGATATTGCAGCGCATGAGTAAGCAAATTTTGGTTGAAGTGCCTTCAGCCACCAACTCGATCGCCCTTACCACTGATATCGAATAAAACATCTCAAAGCTAGGATCACTTCATTAATTGCCATATACAAATGGACACACAACAGCAAAACCGAATATCATCCATGTAGCTTGCTCTTGTTGTTAGAGAAGATTCTAACCATAGCCACTCTTCACTCTTACAAGGATTGGGGAGACTTCGAAGATACTCCTCACCATCAGCAAAGGCATTGCCAAAATATTTCTTTTTTTTTTTCAATTCCTTATCGTAGCTTTGCCAAATATTTCTTTCCTTAACATATTAAATACTATTCGGTTGAAGATTGCATAACTAGAGAATATGGACAATTCATGATTAAAAACAATATGTACAATAATTAATAACCAATCCAACCATGCATAATTAGAGAATATCGATCTAACTTAATGTTAGTGTAATGCCCAAAAGCCAATCATAGGATGATTATATAGTCATGTATATTTGTTAAGGTTTTATTCCAATAAATATGTTTATCAGTGATAAACGCTTGCACATATTTATAACCTAAGAATATTTATATTCTTGAATTGTCCCTAGTCAATTATTAATATGGATGGGTTGTAATAATAAATTAAGACTAGCGTATGTTGAGAATTATATGAGATATGAATTCTACATACGGGTACA
Source organism: Turnera subulata (assembly GCA_028386065.3). Taxonomy (NCBI): domain Eukaryota; kingdom Viridiplantae; phylum Streptophyta; class Magnoliopsida; order Malpighiales; family Passifloraceae; genus Turnera; species Turnera subulata. The sequence continues at coordinate 1,291 of JAKUCV010005745.1, read as the reverse complement.
AGTTAGAGAACTTGTGGACTGGACTGACTTGACATAAGAACACTATATGGATTGTTATATATGTTGTCATTAGTGGTTCTTATATGCATTGTCCTTAGACTTGAGATCATCAAGGTTCCCAACATGTGAGTCGTATACTTTGATATTACTCTTAGTTACCCGTAACTGAGTGAACCTTAGAGTAATCATTGGGTATATGATATAATGTGTAGTGGGTTTTGTATGATCAAGATGGAATTCGTCCAACCCTTATAACGGGTATATTATCAGTTGGGCCTCTTGATAGAGTTGAACTGTAAATGCATGGCCATGCTCAACAGTTAACTCACGGATCAAGAAAACTTAGATTAAACATATACGAGAATGACATATTCCATGTCTCGTGTTTGATCTTGATAATGCGACGAAAGGATAATGACATTTTTCCGAGGCATAATGAATCAGTACTGATCTGGTCACTTGGGTAGCAATGATGTGTTGTTAGACACCGCTCATTGTTTATACTTATAAATGAGAGTTTATAATTATTGCCAACGTGATTAGTGCCTACAGGGTCACACACTTAGAACTGTTGATTCGAGCCAGTGGTTAGACCATGGTTGGAGCATGGTTCGACCAGGTTTGAGCTAGTGGTTGGGCCATGGTTGGACCGGGTCGTTTGGGTTGTTCGGCTCAATAGTTACCAGAATTATTGAACCTGAATTATTGTCCAAAAGGCATGAAAGGATGTGTTGTTTTATATATATGTTGATATATATAATTGAGTTAGTGGAGACATAATCATGTAGATGATTGTGACTAAAGTATAGATAATGGAAACACAATCATACATATTGATATGTGATAAGATATATATGTATGATTGGGTTGGCCATTTTTTAGACTAACTAATACTGATATATGTATATGTGATATACATGAAAGAGTGTGGTTAATGAGATTAACACACCAATATCAACACAAAAAAGCACATCAAACACTCTCTAGTCCCTAGCTCTCGGAACATCAGCAGCTAGCACTGCGGTTCGGGAGTGCTCGGTTAGTGTAACGCCCCGAATTTTTTGGTATTTAATCTTTTTATGGAGTTTTCGAAATTTTCAAAATTTTATTTCCATTTTACCCTTGAGGAATTTTCGGATTTTTGGTCAAGGAAGTTATTTATGTTTTCTTGGAATATTAAATTTTAAGATGGAATTATATTAGGTTTTTATTTGGATTTTATTTGTGTTTGGATGTAAACACATGGACTAGTGTAGTTTTGTTTAAAATTGCGTAGTTTTGGGAAGTCCAT
>JAKUCV010005744.1:0-19224 GCA_028386065.3 Turnera subulata | reverse complement strand
ATGACTAGGAATAATATCAAAGTATATGACTCACATGTTGGGAACCTTGACGATCTCAGGTCTAAGGACAATACATATAAGAATCGCTATCGACAAACATATAACGCTCCATGTAGCATTCTTATGTGGGTCGGTCCAGTCCACAAGTTCTCCAACTTGTACCCGTATGTAGAATTCATATCACATATAAATTCTCAACGTACGCTAGTCTTAATTTATTATTATAACCCATCCATAATAATAATCGACTAGGGACATTTAAGAATATATCAAATATATATTCTAGGGTTATAAATATGTGCAAGCGATTATCTCATAATCATATTTATTGGAATAACCTTAATATATATACACGACTATATACGATCATCCATTGATTGGCTTTTGGGCATATTACTAACAGATACTGCAGACCCCTAGAAAAACAATGCGTATGGCCGCTATGTTGTCTAACGAGTTGCTAGCGCAACAACAGCCTTCTCGGGCTATGAATACAAGGAGTGGTAATGACCAATGGCACCCTCCACTTGCAGGTTGGCTAAAGATGAATGTAGATTGCTCCTTTGTGGAGACGGACAAGTCCACAGGTATCGGTATTGTACTACATGATATGAATGGTGCGGTTCATGATGTTGTGATGGGATTTGGAAGGGCCTTGTCTGCAGCTGCTGGCGAGGCTTGGGCAATGTGGATTGCAGTTCATAGAGCAGCGTTTTTGGGACTACAGCGAGTCACTTTTGAGACTGATGCCAGCATTTTGGTGGGGAATCTGGTTTGGCCTCCTGATATAGCCATGGATTGGGACATTGAAGCTTGGGTTTATAGGATACATGAGAGCAAACAAGGTCTTTCTCAGTATGCCTTTCTACATATAAACAGAAAGGCAAACAATGTGGCAGACTGCTTAGCTAGATTTGCTAGGATCAATAGATGTTGTGGCACTGGAGAGCATGGCCTCCCAACCACTTTTCACACGCTTGTACACCGAGATTTGAATCATGAATAAAAACTGAGTAGCACCAGTTGATCAAAAAAAAAACTTTGGAGTTCTTTTGGAATGAGCATCGAAAATGTAGGTGCACCTTGTTGTTATAGTTAGTATCCATTAAACTGTTTAAGCTATTCTTAATTGTACAGCCCCATTGTGACACCTGAAGTCGATGAGGGCAGGAAGTTTACGTCGGCGCCGGGGTGAGCATGGACAAAGAGCGGCTTCTGGCAGGCTTTTAGATGGAGGGGCATATGAAAGAACCAAATCTACACCGAAATAGGAGAAATCATGAGACTGTGTAGGGATGGAGCTGCACAGTTGGGGCGATTTCCTAATTATATGGGTATGGGACCGTATGATTAAGAATAACTCAAATGAAGTGATTTTGAGGTTGTACAAGTATTGGACTGTATAATTGAAAACGGCTTAAATGATTTGCTGTGTACTAACTGTATCAACAAGGTGCACCTATCTTTTCGAATGTTCATTCCATAAAAACTCCAAAGTTAAATGTGCTTGAGTTGGAGCAACTCTGGGATGGGTGACCTCCTAGGAAGTTTTTCCCGAAAACATGCGAATGAAAGGAAAGCTTGTTGGAAAGGTCCCATGTTGGTCTGTAGTGATAGACGACAAGCCGGGACGTTATAGTTGGTAGCGGAGCTTTAGAACTCCCCTTGTACGGTACAGAGTTTGGAGATGAACCTAGCAGAAGCTGGTAGGCATGTGACACCCGGGGTCGATGAGGGCGGGAAGTGTATGCCGGTGCAGGGGTGAGCATGGACAAGGAGCAACTTTTGGCAGGTTTCTAGATGGAGGGGCACATGAATAAATCGAATCCACACCGGAACAGGAGAGGTCATGAGACTGTGTAGGGATGGGGCTGCACAGTTGGGGAGATTTCATAACTATACGGGTATGGGACTGTATAATTAAAAATAGCTCAAATAAAGTGATTTCAAGGTTGTACATGTCTTAGTTATATAGGAATTAGTAATATAAAGTAGCCGGTGGAAGTAGTACAAACAAAGGGGTTTGGACATTTTAAAATTTTAAAATATATTTAGAGGTAAAACGATAAGTGGTCACTAAGTATTAAAGAATAAATTTCACAATTATATCTTACACATATTTTTTAAAAAAAAATATTCTCAATTTTTCTTTTTAAATTTTAAAGCTTAGATTTGTCTATTTCTAGGGTCTATATTAATATGGTATATTTTTTTGGGGAACTCGGACTATGTCACAGTGAAAAAACTCTTGACAAACTAATATTAGTATAGACCGTAGAGAGATAAAAAAAAATTTATAGAGCTGTTGTAAATGAAGTGTTTAATAGGAATTTTTATGAAGAAAAAGGATAAAGAAGATGAGGAAGAAGAAGAAGAGAAGCACAGAAAATAGAGAGGAGCAAAAGGTTTTTTCTTAATTATTCATCTGTATATTACAATATATATACATTGAGGGGTAGGTGTAATTTTGTCTGTTAATGATATTCACCTCAATCACGTTTTTTATAACACTCCCCCTTGAATGTCATTGTGTGTTGGGTAGAATACGCTTTGGGAAAACTGCCTCATTAAAAACCTTACCAAGAAAAACCCTATGGGATAAAAACTTGGTGAAGGAAAAAAGAGTGCAGTGCGTATTCTACTCCCCCTCATTTTGGCCTCCCTTGATATCATGATGTCGTTGCATGCCAATCATCCTTGTCAACTTCTGGTGACGTATGCTTTGTCAGATCACTTTTGATACATTACTACTTTAATTGGACAATGTAGGCAGCATAATCTTCATAATTTGTTGTTGGAGCATCTTCCTTGCCCTCTTGCTTTTGTGGTCCCGATGATATAGCAATTTCATGTGTAAAGTTGTAATAGATATCCATTTGTGCTTTACGTGGGTCAAATAATGGACCTGCATCTGCAAAACCAATATCTTGCCAATATGTTTATGGCATAAGCTTCAGGCTTCATGTTACTAGCATGATAAATTGCACTTTGACAGGATACTTCAGGGCCAATCTAGCTCTCTTCTGAGATTTTGAATTTTAAAACCTATCTTAAAACGTAGCACGGGCATTTGAAAGCTTCTTCAGGAGTTCCAATAATATTTAGATCACAATAAGAGTATAAGCATAAACAACAATAATAATAAGTGCAAATACATTATACTACACATACTCAAATTTGGTTTAAACCATATAAAGGTCAATTTTAGCTTAATATTGTATATTCTCGGGAATTAGTTGCTTCAAGGAACTTGAATCCTTCAGGGATTCTAATGCATATATCATAACTTATGGATCCATAAAAATATAGGCTATAATAGTACCAATTTGATACATTTCTAATTTTTTATATAATGCCAGACTTATTAATAATAATTGCATCCACCACAGGGGAGTATATCTCCTCACTATTAATACCAAGTCGTTTGGGTAAAGCCTTGTGCGATAAGCCATGCTTTGTATTTCTCTATTATAATTTCCTTTTCGCACAAATACTCATTATGACCAGTCGAATTTTACACCATCTGGTGGACGGACTACAGGTCAAAAATTTCTCGCTTCACAAGCGAGTCCAATACAGCCTTAATTACATTTCTCTATTTTTGGCCAATCATTCTGTGCCTACATTCATCAATGTAGGTTCATGATCCTTATTTTTATAATATTTAGCGCTATAAAATAAATATTCCGTCGACGGTTATTTCACATCGGTTCCATCTCATTCCATCGGTTTCACTGTAGTTGAGATCTCATCATATACATTTATTTCTGGTACCTGAGTTACTTCTGAAACTTTGTCAATTGTGTCAGGGACCTCTTCTGGAGGATTTTTCTCTTCTTGAGGACTTCAAATTTGAACCTCTACTGGAGGTCTTATTTTCTTACTAGGGTCATCTGATATCTTTGCTCCTTTTTCTCTATCAAGAATTTTTCTTTAGAACCGAGCATATTCTACGCTTCTGGCATACTTTAGATTCATTTACGTATTAGACTTGTTCTTCTGGAACATTAATTTGAACAGAAGCATTTGCAGCTGGTATATAATATTTGGTCACATTATGTGTCTGACAATTGCATATCAATTTTCTTGCAAATGAATCATCTTTTGAACTTCAGGTTCACACTAATTTGTTTGAGGATCAAAAATAGATATTGATATGTATTTCAATAAACTCTTGATCCAAGGGTATACTCTTTCATCAAATTAATAACTAACATGCCCAACATATATTTTCAGTCTTCTTCAAGGACCAATTTTACTATGCTGTGGTGGAGCATTATATACATATACTGTACAATCAACGGTCCAAAGATGGGTTCGTGACCATGAACCAATAAATGGGGAGATCTTATGATAACTTGTTGGCTTGATGCACACAAGTGTTGTTGCATGTAAAATACCATTTTCTCAAACAGCAATATTTCATTAGCAATGGTCTTGCAATCAATTGGGAATATTCACCCAGATCGGTTTGGGTTTATTTCCAATGATATACATTATCCATTGAAGAAATATACTAGTATTGTCTAGACATATAGTCTTATAACATAAATAGAGATGTGTACCTGCAAGTGACTTAATCATTAAAATAAGCGTGCAAAATGCAAACTTGCGTCTAATAAGCACACAATAGACCATCTAGTCGATGCATCATAAAAGTTACCTAGATAGTCAACAGGGCAGTTTTATCAGTCCACGTACATGTCCCTGAATTATTCCCAAACTTACTGGTGATTCTAGGCCAACCTCATCTTAGGAAGGCCAAACAATTAATTTTCACAGCAAACTAATACATAGAAATTCATTGATTGTAAAAACTTCCGGTTTTTCAATGAATAACCAAATAAATTTCGTGCATCATTATTGATCCGGGATGGCCCAACCGGTCATGCCAAACAACATATCCAATAATCAACTCCTAGTTGATCTCAGCTTCAGGCTGTGCAAACTGTACTTAAAATTGCTAGCTTCAGGCTAGTGCATTCCAGCTTCTGGCTGGATAAGGTAAGTTTTAATTATTCGAATATTGTGTATTTAATAACTTAAAATTGCTAGCTTTTGGCTGCTATGTATGTGTCAGCTTCAGGCTGCTATACATGTGTCAATTTTAAGCTTATTTCTGCCACTCATGTCAAAAAAGATCAGAATTATTGGACAATAATTAGATGTGGCGGCAAACTTTTCCAAAAGAAAATCCTCGAAGATTGAAAAGCTTTGGAGTTTACTGACAAATAATGCAAAATTTTAATTATCGAAAAATCTTCTGGATCTTTTCGGAGACAGAAAAAGGGTCCACGTTTTGAAAACTGACACCTTGCTCAGACCATAAAAAGAGAGTGGTAGAAACAGGAAGATTCAGAAAACTCAACAAGACAAGAAAAATGCCTTCCCCAGCTACTGTTTTCTTTGTTGAGGGTGCCTCTCTAGGAAGGAGGAATAGACTAGCTTATAGTATGGTTAATGAACAGCAAGAAGAATTATCGAGTGAACTCGCAAGAATCCCTCGTTTAGTTTTTGTTGATGAACTATTTTCATCAAGGTTCTTTGTAACTCCTATGGAAGAAACATTCTTCCTAGAGGACCAAAGCAATCTTTGGGCTTCCTTTTATGGCTCGGCTAACTCTATTATGTTTTTCATATCTGATAGACTGCAGGAATTTCAGCTAGAGCCTATTTGTCAAATTTTGAATCAAAGCAGCTATTATCAGGTTTCAATGATGGCCCGGAGTATCCCAAGAGTGTCTGGGTTACCACCACCACCTACATGACCTAAGGTACGACTTCTACTATGGAATTGCAGGGGTGTAGCAAGAAGGTCCCAAGATTTTGTGCGTACCTTAAGGGATCTGAAGAATCAGTATAAGCCTAACATGGTACTGATTACTGAAACCTTGTGGCAACCTGCAGAGAACCATGGGGTAATTCCACTCCGTTTTCCTCCAACAAATCGGTTTGAGATACCTGGAGAAAATAACATGGGTGGTATGTGGTTCTCCTAGAACGACAGTGTTAGGGTCAACATCAATAATGAGACTCAGAGTTTTAGATTCAATGTTGTACCCAACATATAACGCCCCGGATTTTCATAATTTGATTTTTCGGGATTTTCGAAATTTTTATTCCAATTTTGCCCTTGAGGAATTTCCAGATTTTTGGACAAGGGAATAAATTATTTTACCTTGGTTATATCGGAATTAAGTCGATGTTATGACGGGTTCGGCCTTCGTTGGAGTTTAATCAGGTTTCGGGGTTGAGAATTAAACTTTGAAGTAGTTTCACTGAAACTACGTCGTTTTGGAGTTTAAAAAAAAAAAACTAACCGGGTCAACGGGGCGTCATTCGGGCTGGCGGGTCAAACCCTAAAACCCCCTTTCCCTCTTTCTTTTCTTTTTCTCTTTTTTTTTCTCCTTCTCTTCTTCCTCTCTTTCTCTCCCGCCGCCGACCCCGACCTTCTCCTTCTCTCTCTCCCTTCTCCCTCTCTCTCTCTCTCTTTTCTCTTCTCTCTCTCTCTCCCTCTTCTCTTCCCCTCTCCTGCAACCCTTCACCCAGTTCTCCTCACCTCTTCCTTCTTGCCTTCACGACGCCACACCCTTGAGCAAGAGGGACGGTTCAACGCGGACGGGGACGGACGGTGGAGAGCTCGAGGTCGGGTCCACGACGAGCCGCCGTGTCTGGTGAGTGCCGCCGCTCCCGAATCCCTTCCTCTCTTCTTCTATTCCTTTTGTTTTGTGGTTCGTTGGTTGCTATTTCCGTTTTGGGTGGACTAACCCGAATTGGGTTTTCTTCTCTTTTCTTTTTATGGCGGTCGTGTTGGGGTAATGGGTGTTGATGGATGGTTGTTGTGGGTTGTTTGCGTGCGTGTGGTTGGTATTGGGTGTATTGTTTGCTGCTTGCGTGCGTGTGGTCGGTGTTGGGTGTATTGTTTGCTGCCGGTGGTGTTTCTGTGGTGGTGCGCGGCTGCGTGTGTGTGTTCCGGCAGTGAGGTGCTCGGGTGAGTGTGTGTGTCCCTCCGGGCAGAGGTGGTTCAAGGCTCGGGTTTGGTTCTTGGGCAGTGAATTCCGGTAAGCTTTCCGGTGACTACCGCTTTTGTATTAATTCGTTTTGGTTTCTTGGAAGTGTTGTGTTGTTGAATTGGATGTTTGGGGGATTGTGACAGATTCGTGCTGGTGGTTTTGGTGAATTCCGGCGAGGTTCACCGGGATCCGGCGAGGCTCGGGATTTTTCCGGCGAGGCTCAGAATTTTTCCGGCGAAGGCTCGGGTTTTGTGCCGGCAATTACGGTATTACCTCGATGCGAGATTTGATGTCCTAAACCCATTCATGGCATATAATAATTATTGTAAGCATAATTGTGTATCGGGAATTGAAATTATTTAGTGGAATACCGGGTGCGGGGCTGTGAGTGTGTATAACCGGGAATCTACCGACACGGGTAGAACCATAGGCCGGGAATCTTTGGGCTCGGGTTGACCTTGGATTTAAGTAACGGGCTTCGAGCCTAATTTCATACTTGGTTGATTAAGGACTTAAGGAAGTGGGCCTTAGGCCCGGAAATTGAAGTTGGACTTAGATTGGACTATAGGCCGGAAACCGTTAAGAACATAATGAGTGGGCCATAGGCCCGGGAACTACTCTTGGACTTAGTTGGACTTAAGCCCGGTGAACCTTAGGTCCCGATACTCGGAGTTTAGGTGAGAGAACATCACGTCGGGCTTAGACCCGGGATTTTCATAATTGGCTAACTAGGGACGGGTTTAACTCAGTTGAGCATTATAGTTACATGCATGCATGTTTTTATTGTATTTGTTTGTAATTTGTTGTGTGTGTCGGTATTCAGGCACGGGTAATACCTCGGGAGCTGGAGGATCTGTTTTGGAAAAAGCTCCACAGGACAATCGTCGTTGAGGTGACTTTATACGTCTTTTTATGTTTGTATGCATGAGCTTGTTGGATTGGTTTGTTTGAGTTGCATGCCTGTTTGCTAACATGCTATGATCCGTATTGTGTGCCTAAGTGTACCTTTTGCTTATGAGCTGGATATTTGGATTGTTATGGATTATAACATGTGGTGTGATTCTGGGTGTTTTGTGTGATGTATTGTGGGTCGGAGACCCGGTTATTTGATTGAGTTGATTTATCACACAACCCTGTTAAATCACAATCTCTTGGCACACATGAACTCATAATTTGTGAATAAGAATAATGTACAGTAGAAGTTAGGCTATTGTGTGCTGATGACCGGTTGGTTCGAGCGGGAAGTGATACCCCTCGGGTTCGCATGCGGGATAGCATGTGATATGCGGATTTGCATATGGGTCTGTAATGACCGGTTCTACCTCCCTCCTTCTACCTCCCCCTTTCTACCTACCTCTTTCTCTCTGTCTCTCTCTCTCTCTCTATGGATATATTTGGGCTTCGTGCCTGGTTTTATTTGGGCTTATGCCTGGTTGTCTCATGAGACGGGACCGAGCTCGACGCACACAGTAGGGGGCTCTGAATAATAAATTATAATAAGAAAACTTAACACACGACAGATGGAGAATAATGAACTGTTTGCTTGAATGTTTTGGCATGTTAGTACTGATTGTTGTATGTTTGCATGCTTGTCTTGTTGCTCTTCTTTCCTTTCGAACTTGATCTGCACACCTTCATAATTAGATTTATACGGCTCACTGAGTAGGCGACTCACATAATCGCCAACGTTGTTTATCAAACTTTAGTTAACGTGCAGTCACTTTCTACCCTTCCAGAGTACGGACGTGGTTATCTCAGCAGGTAGTTGTGCTTCTTCTCCCAGTTGGATCCATAGAGCCGACTTGCATCACATTTTTGCTTTTGCTTTATTTATCTTTATCTTCTGCTGCATTGGATTTTGGATGAGGTGTCATTTGATTTTGATTATTGTATCGGCGGGATGCCGGGTTATGGTATTGATGATGTATCGGCAGGATGCCGGGTTGACTCATGGCTTGTTAAGCCGGTTTTATTTTATTCTTTTTGACATCTCATTTAATTAAGAGTTTTGGATAATGTTAGGCATTGGATTTCGTGTCCTGGATTTCAGGGGTATTTTGGTAATTTTCATAAGAATGAGTACTTTATTATAAAATTGGGGCACAGGTGTTTCAGCTTGGTAGCGGAGCAGGCTTCAGATCCTTGGTTTTAAAAATGTTTTAAACTTTGTTTTTCAAGTGACTCATTTGCATTCATATAGGCGTTGATATGGATCACCAGGGGCAGCACAATGCTGAGGATGACGCCGCTACTCATGTCTCCGACAATGTGTCGGTGATGCAGGTTCCCGTTGGTTAGGGGAACAATAATGCAACAGAGAAAAATGCTGCAGGTGGTGGAGGACAGAATGTTGTGCCACCTGTACCACCTGTTGTGGACCCAGCGTTCCAGCAGTATCAGGCCTTTCTGCAGTGGCAGCAGTTCCAGCAGCAGCAGCAGGGTGCCCAGCCGGTAGCACCTGCTGCAGCAGGTGGTATAGAGAGTGGGTATAAGCACATGGATAAGTCTGCAGTTAAGGAATTCTCAGGTGAAGAGGGCAAAGTCAAGGAGTTTGATGATTGGTTTCGCCAGGTGGAGAATGTTCTGGAGAAGTTCACCTGTGCACCTGAGCAGAGGGCTTGATTAGCAGCACACAAGTTCACAGGGTACGCATTGACACGGTGGCAGGAACTTGTGGCCAACATACCGAAGCCTGTGGAGATGCCTTGGGAGGATTTCAAGGAGAAATTCTACAAGGAGTTTCTTACTCTTGGTTTTCTGGAGGAGCAGAAGAAGCATTTTCTTGAGGTGAAGCAGGGTCTAGATGAGACTGTGTCTGCTTTCAGGATTCGGTTCAGCATTCTTTTATCTTATGCCAGGGAGTTTGTGCCTGAGGAGGTGACTAAGTGTAGGCGGTTTGTTAACGGCTTACGTACAGAGTTGGCACTAGTTGTGGCTAGTGGAGGACACAAGACTTGGGAGGCAATTTGTGAGGCTGCTTTTGATGCTGAGAGGGTCCAGTTGATCGGAAAGGAGGCTCGGACAGCCAAGCAGAGGAAGCAGTCATCTGCTTCGGGTCAAAAGAGGCAGTATTCTGATGCCGGAGGTGCAGATTATTCTGTTGGACAGAGTTCCTCTTACCAGGGTTCGAAGAAGTTTCGAGGGCAGAGTTATCAAGGTGGACCAGGTAGAACCTCGAGAGGACGATCCTATCAGTCTGGCTCTCGGGGACGGGGTTCCTCGGCACGGTTCTTGGGTACATGCTAGTATTGTAATACGCCAGGACACCAGAAGTCATCTTGCTACAAGTGGATGAGGGATAATGGAGGCAGTGGTTCTCAGTATACAGTACAAAGTTCCGAGGCTAGTGGTGTTGTTTCTTCTGGTCCGAACAGGGGTGGCAGACAGCAGGGTCGAGGTCGTGGAGGTTCTGGAGCTCCGAACCGCGGGGGTTCGACTCAGTCTGCTGCAGCTCCTAGGGTTTATGCCATCACCCAAGAGGAGGCTGCTGATGCTCCAGAGGTTATAGCAGGTACCTTTATGGTTTTTGGTCAGTTTGCACATGCTTTAATTGATCCAGGTTCAACACATTCTTTTGTATCACGTGCATTCATGACTACTCATAACATAGAGGATGATAACCTTAGTAGACCCCTAAGAGTCCGTTTACCCACTGGAGATATAGTAGTTGTTGATCGAGTTTGTAGAGATGTGTCGATAGAGTATGATAGTGAGGGTTTTCCTTCTGATCTTGCTGTCATGGATTTGGGAGAGTTTGATGTTATCTTAGGCATGGACTGGTTGTCCAGACACCAAGCAGTAGTTGATTGTCGGGCCAGGGAAGTGTCCTTATCTTCTTTGTTAGGGCGTAGATTGGTGTTTGTTGGAGAACGAAGAGTTCTATCGGCGTGCTGTATCTCGGCCATCCAGGCTTTCAGGATGATCCGAGAGGGTTGTGATGCCTTTCTAGCTCATGTGGTGGATTCTTCGGTACCAGTACCTGGAGTGGAGGATATCCCTATTGTTCGGGAGTTTCCTGATGTATTTCTTGATGACTTACTTGGGTTGCCTCCAGAGCGAGAGGTGGAGTATACAGTTGACTTGGTACCGAGAGTTGCACCTATTTCTATACCGCCCTACAGAATGGCTCCGGCAGAGCTTCAGGAGTTGAAGAAACAACTGGAAGAGTTGTTAGATAAGGGTTTTATTAGACCGAGCATCTCACCATGGGGTGCCCCGGTCTTGTTTGTGAAGAAGAAGGATGGCAGTATGCGAATGTGTGTAGACTATAGGCAGTTGAACAAGGTGACTGTGAAGAACAAATATCCTTTGCCTAGGATAGATGATTTGTTCGATCATTTTCAGGGTGCATCTGTGTTCTCGAAGATTGACTTTCGATCTGGTTACCATCAGGTTCAGATTGCAGAACAGGACATACCGAAGACTGCATTCTGCACTCGGTATGGTCATTATGAGTTTGTGGTTGTTCCTTTTGGTCTGACTAATACATCGGCAGTGTTCATGTGTATAATGCAGCAGGTCTTCCATGAATTTCTGGACCGGTTTGTGGTAGTGTTCATTGATGACATCTTGGTCTACTCGAGTAGTAAGGCCGAACATGAGGATCACTTGAGACAGGTTTTGCAGAGGTTGAGGGAAGAACAACTCTATGCCAAGCTCAGCAAGTGTGAGTTTTGGTTGGATGAGGTCGCTTTTCTTGGACATATTGTGTCCGGTGAGGGCATTAAGGTGGATCCGGCCAAGAATAAGGCAGTCATGGAGTGGGACCACCGAAGAGTGTATCTGAGATACGGAGCTTTCTTGGACTTGCTGGTTACTACCGGAGGTTCATTGAGGGTTTCTCCTTAATCGTGGGTCCCATGACTAAGCTGTTGAGGAAAGACTGTGCTTTTGTTTGGGATGACAGTTGTCAGAAGAGTTTTGAGGAGTTGAAGAGTCAGTTGACTTCTGCACCGGTTTTGACTGTTCCGAGTCCTGGAGTGGAGTACACGGTGTTCAGTGATGCTTCTGGTCTGGGCTTGGGATGTGTTTTAATGCAGGAGGGTCGGGTGATTGCTTATGCCTCCAGATAGTTGAGAACTCACGAGAGGAACTATCCGACCCATGATCTGGAGTTAGCTGCTGTGATCTTTGCCTTGAAGATCTGGAGACACCATCTGTACGGTGAGAAGTGTCGGATTTTCACGGACCACAAGAGTTTAAAGTACATCATGACCCAAAGGGAGCTTAATATGAGGCAGAGACGCTGGATTGAGCTTCTGAAGGATTATGATTGTACTATCGAGTACCATCCGGGCAAGGCAAATATGGTTGCAGATGCATTGAGCTGGAAGAGAGTGGCTTCTGTGGATGAGGACTCTGTTTCTTATGCTTTGCCTTCGTTGGTAGAGCTGAGGTCGTTGGATGCACAATTAGAGGTGGATGTTACTGGGGCGTTGTTAGCCAGTTTGAGCATCCGGCCGACCTTGCGGGATAAGATCATGGAGTTGCAATATGGAGATCCTCATTTAGCAGAGTTGCAGAATAAGGCTCTCGGTGGAGAGAGTTCTAGTTTCTATGTCTGGGAGGATGGAGCTCTAATGACCGGTGATCGGTTGTGTGTTTCGGATGTTGATAACTTGAGGAGATGGATTATGGATAAAGCGCATAATGCGCCGTATGCTATGCATCCGGGTAGCACCAAAATGTACCAGAACTTGAAGAGTGATTATTGGTGGCCCGGGATGAAGAAGGATGTTGCGGAGTTTGTGGCTCGTTGTATGACTTGTCAGCAGGTGAAAGCCGAACATCAGGCTCCTGCCAGCAAGTTGAGGTCTTTGACTATTCCGCAGTGGAAGTGGGAGCATATCACTATGGACTTTTTTATCGGGTTACCGAGGACCCGGGGTCGACATGATGCCATCTGGGTCATTGTAGACAGGTTGACCAAGTCAGCTCATTTCCTACCGATTCAGCAGACGGATACAATGGATAAGCTGGCGAGGTTATATGTTTCGGGTATTGTCCGTCTACATGGAGTTCCACTATCCATTGTGTCGGACAGGGATCCGAGGTTTACTTTCCATTTCTGGAAGAGCTTACAGTCAGCTTTGGGTACTAAGCTGAATTTCAGTACTGCATTCCATCCACAGACTGATGGGCAGTCAGAGAGGACCATACAGACACTGTAGGATATGCTTAGAGCCTGTGAGCTCAATTTTGGGCAGTCAGAGAGGACCATCTGGGTCATTGTAGCCTGTGAGCCTGTGGTTCTTGGGATGAGACGTTACCGTTAGTTGAGTTTGCTTATAACAACGGGTATCACTCCAGTATTGGTATGGCGCCTTATGAGGCATTGTGTGGGCGGAAGTGTCGTAGTCCGATCTGTTGGGATGAGGAAGGTCTGAGACAAGTGATTGGTCCGGACCTAGTCTAGGAGACTGTTGATCAGATCGAGGTGGTTAAGCAGTGCATGAGGACTGCTCAGGACCGGCAAAAGAGTTTTGCAGATAAGCATCATCGGGAGATGGAGTACAATGTTGGTGACAGGGTCTTCCTCCGTGTTTCTCCCTGGAGAGGTGTTATCCGGTTTGGGAGGAAGGGCAAGTTGAGTCCTCGTTATATTGGTCCTTCTGAGATCATGGAGCGGATTGGTCCGCTGGCCTACAGGTTGGCTTTACCGGAGGAGCTGTCGCGCATACATGATGTATTCCATGTTTCGATGCTGAGGCGTTATCGGTCTGATCCTAGTCATGTAGTATCCCCGACAGAGGTGGAGGTTTCTGAGAATTTGACTTATGTTGAGGAGCCGGTTGAGATTCTAGCTCGGGAGGAGCGACAGTTGAGGAATCGAGTTATTCTGATGGTTCGGGTTAGGTGGAGCCGTCATTCTCCGAATGAGGCTACTTGGGAGGTTGAGTCTCATATGCAGGAGCTGTATCCCCATTTGTTTTGATGTTTCTTATCTTGTAATTTCGAGGACGAAATTTCCTTAAGTGGGGTAGAACTGTAACGCCCCGAATTTTCGTAGTTTGATTTTTCGGAATTTTCAAAATTTTTATTCCAGTTTTACCCTTGAGGTAATTTTCGAGTTTTAGTCGAGGAAATAAATTATCATGCCTTGGAAATGTCAATTTTGAGTTGGTATTGTTCATGGTTCGGGTACCGTTGAAAACGGAATCGAGATCGAGGAGAAACGCGATGTTTAACGTGGTTTCTATTGAAACTACGTCGTTTTGGAAAAAAAAAACCGTTGACTAAGGCGGGTTGACCGCGCCTCAGTCCAAAACGACGTCGTTTTGAACTGGGGCCGGCTCATCCCTAAAAACCCTTCCCCTCTTCTCTTTTCTCCTCCTTTTTTCTTATTTCTCTTTTTCTCTTCTTCTCCAAAATCGGCGCCGCCTCCCTCCATTGCCCTTCTCTCTCTTTCTCTTCTTCTCTCTCCCTCTCATCTCCTCTCCTCCTCTCTTGTTTTTTTCTTACTTCTTTGCGAGGAAACGCCATTGCCGCCACCAACAGTTTTTTTCTTCTTCGTTGAGCTTCCGCCGCCGTTCTCGTCGCAGTCACCGCCGCCGGTTGAGCTTTTGCATGTGGAGGGAAGTGGACGGTGGAGGCTCGGCTCGCACGTGAAGGGCTGCTGAGGGGGTCGAGAGGCCGCCTTCGTCTTCTGCCGGTAAGCCCCGTTCTTGAATCCTCTTCCTTCTTCCTTTGTCTTTATTTTTCTTTGGCCGGCTTGGGTGTTTGGTATGGTAGTTGACGGGTTGTGTTTTGGTTTGGTGTTGGTTCGGGTTCGGCGGCGCGTTGTGTGTGTGGCTGCATGGTTGTGGTCAGGGTCGGCCTCTGCTCGGATTGGTGGTGGCTTGTTGACGGGTCGGGCTCACAGGTGAAGCTCGGGTCGTGAGTTCACGGGTTTCCAGAGTCGGGTGCTATGTGTGTTTCCGACCGGTAGTGGTGGGTCTGTTTCCGGGGTAAGGACTCATCTACCTTTTTCTTCAATTCGTTTTAATGCCTACTGTAGGTGAGTTTGATTTGAATGTTGCGTTGGTGCTTGGTTGTGTGGTCGGCATGCATACTGTTTGGTTTCCCTTATTTTTATTCCGTTTGTTTCTTCCGCTGCATTGGAATTTTTATTGAGATGTCACTATTGATTTTGGATTATTTTATTGGCGGATTGCCGGGATTTACTATTGATGATGTATCGGCAGGATGCCGGGTTTGATTTGAGGCTTGCTAAGTCGGTTTGACTATGTTTGTTATGACATCTCTTTTTATTAAGAATTTTGGATATTGTTGATATTGGATTTCGTGTCCCGGGTTTCAGTGGTGTTTTGGTAATTTCCTTTATTTGAGTATTTTATTTGTAAAATTGGGACACGGGTGTTTCAGGTTTTGACTGTTTCGAGACCCGGAGTGGAGTACACGATGTTCAGTGATGCTTCTGGTCTGGGCTTGGGATGTGTTTTGATGCAGGAGGGTCGGGTGATTGCTTATGCCTCCAGGCAGTTGAGAACTCATGAGAGGAACTATCCGACCCATGATCTGGAGTTAGCTGCGGTGATCTTTGCTTTGAAGATCTGGAGACACCATCTATACGGTGAGAAGTGTCGAATTTTCACGGATCACAAGAGTTTGAAGTACATCATGACCCAAAGGGAGCTTAACATGAGGCAGAGACGCTGGATTGAGCTTCTGAAGGATTATAATTGTACTATCGAGTACCATCCGGGCAAGGCCAATGTGGTTGCAGATGCATTGAGCCGGAAGAGAGTGGTTTCTGTGGATGAGGACTCTGTTTCTTATGCTTTGCCATCGTTGGTGGAGCTGAGGTCGTTGGATGCACGGTTGGAGGTGGATGTTACTGGGGCGTTGTTAGCCAGTTTGAGCATCCGGCCGACCTTGAGGGATAAGATCATGGAGTTGCAGTATGGAGACCCTCATTTAGCAGAGTTGCGGGATAAGGCTCTCAGTGGAGAGAGTTCTAGTTTCTATGTCCGGGAGGATGGTGCTCTGATGACCGGTGACCGGTTGTGTGTTCCGGATGTGGAAGATTTGAGGAGGTGGATTATGGATGAAGCGCATAATGCGCCATATGCTATGCATCCTGGTAGCACCAAAATGTACCAGAACTTGAAGAGTGATTATTGGTGGCCCGGGATGAAGAAGGATGTTGCGGAGTTTGCCGTTCGTTGTATGACTTGTCAGCAGGTGAAAGCTGAGCATCAGGCTCCTGCCGGCAAGTTAAGATCTTTGACTATTCCGCAGTGGAAGTGGGAGCATATCACTATGGATTTTGTGATCGGGTTACCGAGGACCCGGGGTCGACATGATGCCATCTGGGTCATTGTCGACAGGTTGACCAAGTTAGCTCATTTCCTACCGATTCTGCAGACGGGTACAATGGATAAACTGGCGATGTTGTATGTTTCGGGTATTGTCCGTCTACATGGAGTTCCACTATCCATTGTGTCGGACAGGGATCCGAGGTTTACTTCCCACTTTTGGAAGAGTTTGCAGATAGCTTTGGGTACTAAGCTCAATTTCAGTACTGCATTCCATTCGCAGACCGATGGGCAGTCAGAGAGGACTATTCAGACACTGGAGGATATGCTTAGAGCCTGTGTGCTCAATTTTAGTGGCTCTTGGGATGAGACGTTACCGTTGCTTATAACAACGGGTATCACTCCAGTATCGGTATGGCGCCTTATGAGGCTTTGTATAGGCAGAAGTGTCATAGTCCGATCTGTTGGGATGAGGAAGGTCTGAGACAGGTGATTGGTCCGGACCTAGTCCAGGAGACTGTTGATCAGATCGAGGTGGTTAAGCAGTGCATGAGGGCTGCTAAGGACCGGCAAAAGAGTTTTGCCGATAAGTATCGTCGGGAGATGGAGTACAATGTAGGTGACAGAGTTTTCCTCTGTGTTGCTCCCTGGAGAGGTGTTATCCGGTTTGGGAGGAAGGGCAAGTTGAGCCCTCGTTATATTGGTCCTTATGAGATCATGGAGCGGATTGGTCCGCTGGCCTACAGGTTGGCTTTACCGGAGGAGCTCTCGCGCATACATGATGTATTCCATGTTTCGATGTTGAGGCGTTATCGATCTGATCCTAGTCATGTTGTATCCCTGACAGAGGTGGAGGTTTCTGAGGATTTGACCTATGTGGAGGAGCCGGTTGAGATTCTAGCTCGGGAGGAGCGACAGTTGAGGAGTCGAGTTATTCCGATGGTTCGGGTTAGATGGAGCCGTCATTCTCCGAATGAGGCTACTTGGGAGGTTAAGTCCCATATGCGGGAGCAGTATCCCCATTTGTTTTGATGTTTCTTATCCTGCAATTTCGAGGACGAAATTTCCTTAAGTGGGGTAGAACTGTAACGCCCCGGATTTTCATAATTTGATTTTTCGGGATTTTTGAAATTTTTATTCCAATTTTGCCCTTGAGGAATTTCCGGATTTTTAGACAAGGGAATAAATTATTTTACCTTGGTTATATCGGAATTAAGTCGATGGTATGACGGGTTCGGCCTTCGTTGGTGTTTAATCGGGTTTCGGGGTTGAGAATTAAACTTTGAAGTAGTTTCACTGAAACTACGTCGTTTTGGAGTTTAAAAAAAAAAAAAACCTAAACGGGAAAACGGGGCGGGTTGACCGCGCCCAGCCGTTCGGGCTGGCGGGTCAAACCCTAAAACCCCCTTTCCCTCTTTCTTTTCTTTTTCTCATTTCTTTTTTCTCCTTCTCTTCTTCCTCTCTTTCTCTCCCGTCGCCGACCCCGACCTTCTCCTTCTCTCTCTCCCTTCTCCCTCTCTCTCTCTCTCTTTTCTCTTCTCTCTCTCTCTCTCTCCCTCTTCTCTTCCCCTCTCCTGCAACCCTTCACCCAGTTCTCCTCACCTCTTCCTTCTTGCCTTCACGACGCCACACCCTTGAGCAAGAGGGACGGTTCAACGCGGACGAGGACGGACGGTGGAGAGCTCGAGGTCGGGTCCACGACCAGCCGCCGTGTCTGGTGAGTGCCGCCGCTCCCGAATCCCTTCCTCTCTTCCTCTATTCCTTTTGTTTTGTGGTTCGTTGGTTGCTATTTCCGTTTTGGGTGGACTAACCCGATTTGGGTTTTCTTCTCTTTTCTTTTTATGGCGGTCGTGTTGGGGTAATGGGTGTTGATGGATGGTTGTTGTGGGTTGTTTGCATGCGTGTGGTTGGTATTGGGTGTATTGTTTGCTGCTTGCGTGCGTGTGGTCGGTATTGGGTGTATTGTTTGCTGCCGGTGGTGTTTCTGTGGTGGTGCGCAGCTGCGTGTGTGTGTTCCGGCAGTGAGGTGCTCGGGTGTGTGTGTGTGTCCCTCCGGGCAGAGGTGGTTCAAGGCTCGGGTTTGGTTCTTGGGCAGTGAATTCCGGTAAGCTTTCCGGTGACTACCCCTTTTGTATTAATTCGTTTTGGTTTCTTGGAAGTGTTGTGTAGTTGAATTGGATGTTTGGGGGATTGCGACAGATTCGTGCTGGTGGTTTTGGTGAATTCCGACGAGGTTCACCGGGATCCGCGCGAGGCTCGGAATTTTTCCGGCGAAGGCTCGGGTTTTGTGCCGGCAATTACGGTATTACCTCGATGCGAGATTTGATGTCCTAAACCCATTCATGGCATATAATAATTATTGTAAGCATAATTGTGTATCGGGAATTGAAATTATTTAGTGGAATACCGGGTGCGGGGCTGTGAGTGTGTATAACCGGGAATCTACCGACACGGGTAGAACCATAGGCCGGGAATCTTTGGGCTCGGGTTGACCTTGGATTTAAGTAACGGGCTTCGAGCCTAATTTCATACTTGGTTGATTAAGGACTTAAGGAAGTTGGACTTAGATTGGACTTTAGGCCGGAAAACGTTAAAAACATAATGAGTGGGCCATAGGCCCGGGAACTACTCTTGGACTTAGTTGGGCTTAAGCCCGGTGAACCTTAGGTCCCGATACTCGGAGTTTAGGTGAGAAAACATCACGTCGGGTGAAACACCCGTGTCCCAATTTAACAATAAAGTGCTTAAACAAAGAAAATTCCCAAAATACCCCTGAAACCCGGGACACGAAAACCAATATAAACAATATCCAAAATTCTCAATAAAACGAGATGTCAAGATGAACATAATAATCCGGCTTAACAAGCCACAAATCAACCCGGCATCCTGCCGAAACATCATCAAAACATAAACCCGGCAACCCGCCGATAATGTAATCCAAAATCAATAGACAT